>BMAT01010610.1:410448-428876 GCA_019649035.1 Elysia marginata | reverse complement strand
AACTGAAAATCATCATGATACAAGCTATTTTAGCTTCATTTTGAAGCCCAGGTCATATAAAACTTGTTTTCAACAAAACCTTTTTTTCTCTTAAGCATGAAAGACTTAACTTGAAGAGCTTTGTGACAAAAAAAAAATTTTATATTAATTTTCTGAAAATTTTGAGATTTTACGTAAAAACAACTTATTTTTACTTTGTGTCTTTCACTTATAGATGTCATTTTCTTACACAATCATGGTCATATAACCGACCTAACAGCTATGAGATTAAAAATACAAAAACAAAAAATCAAAACCCACAGTTTTGGCCTTTTTTTTCTCAGCATTTGAAAATGGCTAATGGCACTTTTTGTCCTGATTGGTTGGTAGGTTGTTTGAATTTTAACGTCTCTTTTCAACTACAAGGTTATATCAGAGATGGCCCTTGGGACAATTGAAAGCGTGCTGCCACACTGTGATGTACGGAGCGCTGTATACACCACACCCAGTCACATTATCCTGACACCGGGCCGACCAGACTTAGCACTAAATCCATAATGCCAGACACCAGGCGGATCAGCTACTAATACCAATTTTAAAGTCCTTGGTTTGGCTCTGCCAGGGAATGAACCCGTACCTCGCGATCTCTGAGCGAGTGCCTTTACCGCTAGGCCACAGAGCCAGTTTTTTGTCCTGAAACCCTCACTCACATAATATGTTTATTTTATTTACCAAATGCCTTCGAAACAAGGATAATGCCATGGTTTCTCTCTGTCTTCATGAAGAGATGGTTGATGGCGTGATGCACCTCCGACCCCAGAATTAAATCCTTGACCTGCTGATGTGATCTCCATTGAAGGGCCTGGTTTAAAGTTAGCTGAAGGTACAAGGGTGTTGGACACTCTCGGAAGCGATCTGATTAGAAGAACACATAACACAAATTTACATGGATTTGGAACTGTATAAATGTAAAGAGACAAAATATAGGTTAGCTGTGGAAAAGACATACGACTAAAAATATCAATCTTAAAAAAAACTATTGAATAACAAACTTAACTTGTTAGCATTACACCAAAAACTTAAAAAAGGACATACAACCTATCCCTATATTTTTAACCCAATGAGAGAAAAGTTTAACTTTGAATTAAAATTAAATCATCCATAAATACTCTATCTTATAATTAAAATTGGTAATCTGAGCAAATATCTAAGTTCAAATTATGAGGACTCAACTGTAATTCAGATAAAAAGAGTAAAGAAAGTAATGAATGATTTGAACATTCATCTCTAAAAATGTTTTAAACACTGACCACCAGTAAAAGAGCATTGACAACAATAGTGTACAGTGCTTTTATGTGACTTAGTATGTTTGAGAGCAGAAAAGTAGGTGATAAAAAAAAAATAAACACTTGATGGATTTGACATAAAATTAATATGTGTGAGAGGGAAAAAATGCAAAATGCAGAAATGAGGCTGCAATAAAATGTTGCGAGTCTTTAGTTATGATGATGGACAGTGCACTATTACAAATAACATAGAAAATAACATCATTGTAATAATGACTTGATGTTACATGTGTGTTGCTTTACACCACAATATTTTGTCATGAATTTTAAATGATTAACCAAGAAATATAGAAACGTTAACATTCAAAATCTGTCAGTAATGTTGGAGAACAATTTTTTATCACCATCACTTCAGACAGATTTCAACTTATGATCTTGTTAGATAATTAATATTAACAACAATGCATGAAGATTTGTCAAGCAAGAATAAAGATTAAAGATTAATAGCTTTTTGAAGGCAGTCTTAATTCCTTTGCTGTTTCTTAAAATAAACTGTTATCAGAAATGAAAGAACAATGACTTTTTGTCATAGCCTCAAATATAAATGAAAAGTTTTAGGGTAAAATCTTGAAAAACGCCCTTGTATTCTTGTTGCAAACATTTAAAACTTAAATCAATGTTAAAAGACTTTATTTTTCTGACTCAACAATTATTTCTGAGGAAAAAAAAGACAGAGCTATAGGCAACTACATGTATATAAAGCCATCACTTTTCCTGGCGGATAAGATAGAAATTAAAAAAAAAAAAAGATTTTCAGATTTGTGTCCAATTGAAATGAATATGTTTCAATTTACCCTGAAACCATTCAAGTATACAAATACACACAAAAAAAATTACCTAGCAAAAAGTTCCTTTGCGGCCGGGTCACCTCTCGTCCCCTGCTGTTGCACTGAGCACTAATTATCTTGTCTGCAGCCTCTACACTCAGTGGTGGGACCTGGATAAACAGCTTATCTGACCTCAGGAGACGCCGTGCACTGTCCAGGCAGGTTGTCACGTCTGGCAAGGTAGACAGAACCAGAGCACAATCCTGAGGGAGGGTTGTTGGAAGCCATGCCAGGGAGTGGGCTTGTTCACTGGGAGACAGCTGATCCAACGAGTCTAGCAGAATATACAGAGGGCGCTCTGGGCAGGCAACCTGGGGAAAACAATTCATACTGTTGAAATATCTTGTAAATCTCTGTGTAAATCTGGAATTAAATCTTGCAAAATGGTAACTACATTCTAGTTTGGACATTTTGAGCCCTATTGGGTCAAAACAATTTAAATTTATCCAAAAATAGAATGATCAGTAATCATAACAAGAGAAGGATAATTGATAATCTGGTTACAATTATATTGACCTGACTGTATCTGTGTATTTTGTAGTTTTTCTTTAATAAAAAAAAGGAGATGACTTGCATATTTGTTTTCTTTTAAAGATATCACTTTCTCATACATGGTCATATTGTTGGTGTAGCTGCCAGTTTTCTGAGATAAAAATAGCAAGACAAAGAAGAAAAAATCAACAGTATTTGTTCTTTTTCTCAGCTTTTTGAAAATAGCTTTTAACGCGTTTTGCTGTGAAACTGTTCAATTGTTGTTTATGTCTCAAATTTTATAGGAAATTAAATGTCAACTTGCTGCCTTTCCAATGCATGTGGTTTTTTTTAATGCATCAGTAATAGCACTGGGAACAGAGTCACTGTTACGTATTAAACCAGCTTTTTGGAATAACTGGTTTTGCCTCCAACTAAATGTGAAATATAGTATTAATCAGAAATTTCACAATAACTCACAATTCATTATTAAGATTTTATGAATCTCCTTGAGAATATAAAACTAAAAAAAAAAAACAACCCAACTCAGTATTTTAAATTCTATTTCAAAAATCTATTTTCAAATTTAAAAACATGAAGACTATATTTTTAGGAATTGCCATTCTGTCCAAATGAGTCGTAAGTTGAAGGCTTCGTATGGAGATATAGGCTTGACAAGTTTAGTGGGTGTTGAGAAGTCAAATTTTTTTATTTTAGATATTGACCCTAAAACCATTTCTAAACGGTTTCCACACTTAATTGATGATCAAATTCCATTTCTTAGGTGTTAAATCTTATTAAATATGGTTGCTAAGACCTCAATACCTGTATAGTTGTCTAAAATTTAAATGCTGTTTTCTCCCCTTTCTGTAATTTCACAAGTCCCAACCCGGCCCATTTCAAACGACTATAACTTTATACAGAAGCATGATAGAACTTTTTTGTTTGTTAAATTTGAAAGGAGAGAAAATAAGCTTTTCTGTGATACCATTACGTGACTACCTTCCAATTTCGACTTAAGACTAATTTGGACTGGTTGCAAGACATATATATATTTTATTATGAAATCATTTTTCTGTTAAGAAAATCTAGACCAAACTTATTATTTTTAGTACATGACTTTAGCATCTACACAACCAAAATCACATTGCATTCAGCATTCCTTTCAAATAAATGTATTAGAGGCAAAGGTAAAAAGTATATGCATACAGGCATAGTTCAGACCACATAGTTCAAACTTGGATGATCCAAATATTTGCTTAATCTAAACTGTGTTCAGATTATCTATTGATCTTCCTGTAACATAATCATAAAAAAAAATCTTTCAATAATTAAAAGTTACGTTAATTTTTCACTTGGGATATTTGAAATACTAAGTTTGGACTGCACTCATAAATCAGCTCACCTGCCATATCAAGGCTTGAAGATACTGTCCCAGGTAGATCATATCTGAATTGAAATCTAGATCCATTGGTCGGTTGACTTTGTAGGCTGCCCAGATGCTCTGTATAACACCGGTAATCATTGGTCTCACATTCGCTGAATTGGTAGTTGTGCCGAGAAAACGAATGACGAGAACTGCATTGGGTGACCAGGTCTTCATCATATAGCCTAATCTAGCTATCAGAGAAGTCTTGCCACAACCTGATGGGCCGTATAGAACCACAGGGCGTCTCGTCTTACGTGTCCTCTTGAAGTAAGTTAATTCTTCTCTGGAGCTACGAGAGGGATCTGTACCAGTCTCATTGGACATGTCACCTGAGGCAAAAGTAGGGCCATTTTCCATGTTGGCATACATCTGGCGCATTTTCTCCAACTCATTCACCTTGTCGTTTAGAAGCTTTTCGAGCTCTTCATCTTCTTCGTTCATCTCGCTGTCACTATCGTTGACATTCTCTTCTGCAATGTTTTCAGGGCCGAGTTTTCCAGCATTTTCTCTCTCAGTATCAGCTTTGGTGTCAGTAGCAATGTTCAGCTGGTCATCTTCATTTGCATCCTTTTCAATGTTTCCACCATTTATATCATCATTGTTGCTCTCTTCTGTTGCAGCATTAAAACCATTATCATTTTTATCCTCCTCTTCAATGGCTTCACCAGGGCTGACTTCATTTACTGTTTTATCTTTTTTTGGTCGGGGCACAAATCCATTTTCCATTGCCTTACATATGTCTCTTAACAATTGTTCTTGGCCGAAAAAGCACATGCATTTGAATTTAGCCATGCGCAGGTGGGCAACAGATTCATTCATAACTAGGTTTTCAATTTTAGACTCATTCACCTTTTTGATACCCATATCAATTTGTTTCTGCATCAAGGCCTTAAAAGCCTCACAAAACATTGTGAGATAACGGCCATGCTCATCGAAATCTGGATCAATGCCTCTGGGTGTCCATGAGACAACATTGTGCACTGTCTGGTCTGAGGGGATATGGGTTGGAAGAAGCTGATTCTTCATTCTGTCTCGCAGCTCCTGGACTTCTTCATCTAACTCACCATTTTTTGTCATGTCCGTGTATCTTTCTGGAAAAAAATACAAAAGAAGTAAAAAGAGAATGAGGAGCACATAACTGAAGTTTTGACCTTTAAACAATTTACACTATAACAATGTAAAAGACAAGAAACATGGTTTTAAAATAAAGTAACTGCAAGTGCAGGTCAGAAAGGATTTTTAAAAAAATCTACTCATGCAAAAAAAACCAAAACGGAATGAAATTGCCTACCTTTCTCCACCACAAAATGTAAAATAAATAGAAGAGACAAGATGAGTACTTATTAAATCTATCAGTCATGTCTTGCAACTAGTCAAAATGAGTAAGATGCTGCAGTTTTCAAATTTTAAGGCATTGAAATTTTGAACAAAGCTTATTCTTGAAGTTCCAAAGATGAAAAGAACATTCAACTTCTTTTTACTGGTTCTTACATATATAACACGAAAAATCGACAGAAATTCGTTTAAAAAAGTGCATTTGTTAAAATCTGTAAAAAATGATGGGACTTGCACAGGTTTTCCTATAGCAAAATGGATTAAAGAAAAGATCATGCTTTTCATAAAATCTTTTCTCATTGCTTTAACTTTATACGACTTAAATCTTCAAGAGCGGGATAAATGATAACAAATATGATGCAGTAAAAGAAGAAAGCAATTCTCATGTTGAAGCAGTACTTGTTTTACCACACAAGAATTTGTAGTTCTTATTTAACAAGAAAAAAAAAGTATAATGTTATGTGTCAGATAGTGTCACTCAGTGGTTTGTGTTTGGGACTCATGATCCAGTGGTTGAGGATTTAGTTCCTAACCACAAAACATTTTGCTTTGGGAAAGCAATTTATCCTCGTTTTCTCAAGTCTGTCTACCTTTATAATGAGTACATTGCTAGAGCCAGAGCTTGAAACTCTTTAACGCTAGTATTTGAGCACCTAATAGCCAGCCATACTAAAATGACCTAAGAGATGAATTAAACTTTCTCACTTTGGAAGACAATAACCGTCTTTTTTTTTTTTTTTACACACAATCACAACACTCTAAAAAGACATGAAAGTTTGTGAGGTTAGCCAAATGGTACAGCTTAAAAAAAAATACATACTTGCCATTTTGTCTTGAAGGTTGATGTTGATAAGAGTTCTTTCAAAGTATATCACATGATTTTGGACCTCAGAATATGTGTAAATTCCCTTCTGAATTTCATTTTCTGTCACTGAAACAAGGAAGCACAGATTTAAAACAGCTCTTAAGAATGAAAAATCCTAGACCAAATAAATCTAATGAAGCAATAGACTTAAAACGTACCTGGATGAAATGTTGACATTGGTGGGTAGTCATAATCATTATACTCAAATGATGATATGTTAAGGTGCAACCAGAGGCAAATAAAGAAAGATCTCTGCACCAAGAGGTACACAGAAGCAGTCACCTGCAGGGGTGGTATGTGACTGTGGCCAGAATTGGGGCAGCTCCCATTGACTACAGTGACCCCAATATGTGTAGTAGGTGAGGTGAGGCAATCAGATGTGATGGTTGCTTTTAGTGTAATTAGATCTTCCTATTTAAGTCAAAATCTCTTGAAATTTTTAGTAAAGACCTTCCACATAAATTCAGGTTTCTTTGAGTGGCAAAGTGGTGAATGCCAAAGCTACTGTAAATGAAGGGTTCTAGTCATATAAAAGATAAGCATTTTTTGGCCTTTTCACTTCAAACTTTCTTCAATCCAGGGATAATTATATATCCTTGATGATTGTGCAGCCACTACCCTTTGTTAATTGTTCTACTCATAATATAGCCTGTTCAAAATTTTCTGCAAAACCCCTACTGTTTACAAAGCGTAAAGCCTTACTATATCCAATGCTTTCTAAGGTCACCTAAAAGCAAAAAGTAATTGTCATTTATGTTTTTTGGCATACTGCATGGTTTCCTATTTTATTTTAATAAAATTAACAAAATCCAATGTTAAATTTTGTTCAAAACCAAGCAAAAAAAAACAAAAACAGCCCAATGTGTAAAATCATAACAATCGCTATTAACATCTTAAAAATATGTAGGTATACGTAATAACTAAGTCCTTTTAAAATGGCTGTCATACCATTTTTCTTTTAAACGATACCAGCTTTCTTCAAAACAAGTTCTATGAATTTTTTAAATTGAATACAAAGTATCTTTAGCTCTCGATTTCTTTTCGTTATCCATTTTATTTGATAGAATTACATCTACCTGATATAAAATATTTTGAGCTCTCTTGCTCAGTGATCTTGTTTTGTTGAACTGCTACTATTGCCACTTTCCGCAGGACGTTTCTCATGTTCCGTTCATCACACTCCCAGTTTTGCTGGTGCTGTTAAGAAAAGAAAATACATTAATCATTTAATTTATATAACTTTTCAGATAATTAAGATATAACTAGATATTCTCCAAGGAAGCATATTTACTGAAGATATTGACTAAACTTTGTAAAAAGAAAAAAAACTTTTGTTTTTAACAAAGATGAAGCATAATTGAAACATCTTAACCGTTGTATGATGAATACATTTAGAAAAACCAAAAAGCAATTTTGAAAAAAAGAATCTTTGAGAAAGCCTGCTTTATTTCCAATAATAACTTTCTTTTTTCTTCACAAATTTCTTTAATCTTGAAGTGCCTGCTAACCTAGTTAGGTTTTTTAATCAAATAAAAACCAATTAAAAGTTATAAAATCTTTCCAACTTCTTGAATCCTATTTCAGCTAGTAAATAACAATTGTTGATGACCTAGCTAGTGTGAACAGTATCCAACATAGAAAATCCGCTTCAGCATTTAGCTAATTCCTAAGACATGATGGTTTGAAATGTCTTCCTCCATTTTAAGGCTTTACTATCCCATCTATGTAGCCTCATTCTCAGACTACAAATGTAAAATATAAAAACATAACATGCCAATTACACAATGCTTCTACAATAAGCCGGTAATGAACAAAAAAAAGTATACTTGTGCAAGGAGAAATGCAGGTGAAAAGCTTAAAAAAACTGGTAAACCGCACCCTAAGAAATACTTACTACTTTTTGCATGCCCTGATTGACGGGATTCAAATTACCATAGAAAGGAAGGAGTGCTGTGATAGGCAGCATACGATAGACATGAGGTACTGTGTTTGTATCCAGCAGATACCACTTCTCCACTATTTCAAATTTCAGCTGCAGCCAACTTGCGATGCGTCGAAAAAGTCTGAATTCCGTCACAGGAATTGCGTTGGGCAGAGTTCTTGATCCATACTTGTCACCAACAAATAACTGAATGGAGAAGACACAATGAAATACACAATATTTCAAAACTCATTTTTCATAGTGCAAATAAAAAAAATTGACAGCTTAATGTGCTATGAATGAAAATACAAAAGCTAAATGTATTCATCATAAAAAATTTAGAAAAAATAAATATAGCTATAGTCTTCCACTGGCAAAGGCAGTCTCAAGACTTTACGTTGCTTATCGTGAATCTTTGGGAAAACCTAAAGAAAAAAAAATAAATTCATTATCTTTGCTCGTCAAAATGTCATCCTATAATTTATTTAAATTTCCCAAAATATTAGTTATATCTTCTTTTTCCAGCAAAAAATTTTTAAAAAATGCACCTTCAATATTATTAAGGTTCAGTAAAAAAAATTCAAGATCTATAAAACACACAAGAGAAAATTACCACAAAATTTGTTCCGGCTGACACAGCTTGACAGTTTTCAATCTCTTTCAAAACAATATCAACAGTAGAGTGATCTGCAGCAGCATCCTCTCGAATCCCCCACCGCATGTCCACAACCTACAATAATAAACCAGTCACATTTTTTTCAAATAAGAAATAAAAAAAAGTTTTAATCCATTTATTTTTATTCTTCGAGCTAAAACGCCTAGAGCTTTTATATGTTTTAGATTTTGCGTGAGGCTATATGAGTGTATATTCTTCTTCTTCTTCTTCTTCTTATTATTAATATAATATTATAATATTATTATTATTATTATTATTATTATTATTATTATATATTAAAGGATAAATGAAAGACCTTTTAAAAGAGAGAACTTGGATGTTCTTTTTTGTAAATCTGAACACAATGGCAGGACTGTATTACAGTAGCCTTTTTTCTTGTTTTTTTTTTTCTTTTTTTTTGGGCCTGCTGCTGAATATCCTATTAGAAATCTATGATTTGAAAATGTATATATAGAGTGGTACTTTCACTTGAAAAAGCCTGTGACCGTTTTTTAATTTTTTTTTTTTTGCCAAAATAACTTTCAAGATAGTGTAAGCTTTTCTTTAATGCCGGGAAACATCTTGCTTCATGCTGAAGGATGATGGGTCAGCAATAATCTTGACTGAAATGTCCAGGTTGATGTTGAATTATGCTGCTCACATGTGAGAGCACAAACGTCTATTTATAATGCTTATGCTCATCTCAGGTAAAATAAGGATAATTTGGGCATTAACTTTCATAAACTTTTTTGCTAAACATGCTATGTAGATGGTTTATTGTGTATGGTGAAAAATATAGCCACATATTATAATAATCTTTAGAACCAGTGTTAGTTAAGCTACCTGTAGGCCTACAGTCCTGAATTTTACAAATTTTACCTCCCAATATTTCCCACAAGGTACAAGACCTTGGAATCTGAACTATAGAACATCCAACCAATTCATCTTGGTTGCAAAACAAGTTTATCTTTATATCAAGGCGCTGAACAAACACAAAAGCCCAGAAGCTTGTAAAGTAATATTAAAGTATACAATAAAGCCACCTCAAAATCAAATCCTTTTTTATGACAGTATCGCCTCAGCTCAGGAACAGCTTCCTTCATCAACAAATTTCTCTCATCTGTCATGTCTATAGATGAAAAAAGAAAATATTTGAAAGACTCAAAGTGCAACAAATCACAAGTATAACATGAATATTTTTACTGGCATTGAAGTTCATTGTTTCCAGTTTAGAAACCTTGCAGTATAAAAGCTAAATATATTTGTCTGCAGCAGCACTATGAACATTTTAGTAATCCCAATGCAGTAACTATTCTTGTTTAAGTGGTTCAGGTTTGTAGAAAAAAAAAAATAGTAAAAACTTAATGAGCAGATGCATCAAATAAACAGACGACGACAATAGTAATTTTTTTAATTATGATAAACTTTTGATGTCCTTTTTTTTAAAATATAAAACACCTGCCCTCCTCACTGTCTTCCACCATGAAAGTAAATAAGGCAAAAAGTGTCACCCCTGAATAGTCCACAAATATTTCTTGCAATTACATGTAGTGTAAATGAATCAGATCTCTTAACTTTCACAATCAACCCAAACATTGATAACAATTTATTTTTCTTTCAATAATGTTTTCAGGATAAGTTCAATAATGGTATAAAAGTTCAACACTATAAATTTTCTAAAAGTTAAAAGTTGCTGGAATAATTCAAAACCTTTGTTCTTTTATCTTTGTTTACATAAACAGACATCACTGCCAAAATAAGACAGGCCACACTACAATTTAGTAATTCAAAGAAGAGAGTTATTCAACAGTGCAGATTTGTTTGTTCATGTCAATCACAATAACTTCATTTTTTTTATATATAAACTATATTAATCACTTTCGGGAAATTTGGTTCGTTACTCAGTGTAAGTTACCAGTAAATGTTGAGCTGAAAAATACTCGAATGGTTGATATGCATGCGGCAGGAACACTGTCCATGCAGCCACTCATGAGCCTATCCATGGCCATCTTGACTGGTTGGAAAGAGCAACCACTGTTGTTGAGAAAAAAAAAATAGGGGTTGCATAAAAAAAGGAAAATGTTTATACACTGTTGTGAATTCAATAACTCATTTTTGTGTTGACAAAACCAAGACTAGAATAAGAGTAGGCCGACTTATTTATATAATCTATTAAGGCCTATGAAAAAGTTGTCAAAAAGCCTGAGTCTATATAGGCTACACCTAAAAAAGTGTAGTTAAGTTTTGCTGCAATTTGCTATAAATGTGCATACAATTCTGTGCACACAGTACTCGACTTATCTATACAAACGCACTAGCCATCATCACTATTTAACTGTTAACAGTGAAATCCACTAAAACCAAAACATTTTTTTTCAATTGATAATAGCAACAACTTATATAAGAAACTCCTGGTCCAAACATTCCTTTTCAATTTATAGGTAAAAGAATTAAGCCAACAAGAAAGGGACTTTTGTTTTGATGGTCTGCATTGAAATTAAGATAATAGACTGCGATAAAAGATAAAGATTGTAAATGTAGATGAGAAATAGCTAAAGAATTTCAATAGTTTCTTCCCCTTAGTGATAATTTTGTAGCTGGGGGGGGGGGGGGATTTGACAGAGATCTCACAAAAAAGCTATACTTCCCAATATCAAACTTAAAGCTGAGAAGCTAATGGTCTGAACTCCTATAACGCTGCACTAAATTGTACATGTGTGCAAAAAAAGTTTTAGGATAATACACACATAATTAAGTGTGCATAGACACTCTCCTCCAAATTGACTATTGATCATTTGATGGCCAAAGAATATATAGGGTCTATCGATATATTGTACACATAACCAGACTCCTCAACAGGTGCCAATATGTTGCATACATACATATTTGTTATTTTATAGTATATAGTTTTAGATAGTACATCTTTCAAGTTGGCTCTGTTTTAGTTTCTTATTTTTGTCTATTTGGCCTTAATGATATAGAAAATGGGATCTAATGCCATTGTACCACAGACCTCAACCTATAAATAGCTAGACCGCTCGCAACCGATGTTTTACCATTGGCTGCAGCGGGCGCAGAGCAAACGAGAGGTTCCGCCATAACTTGTGTCAAGCCTGTGCTAGGTCTCGCTTCGCTTACCCAAGGTCGGCCTACCGATAGTAGTGTAAACTATAAACTAAGCTTGAGGAAAGTGTCATAGAGCGGTAAAGGAAGAGGTGCGGACAGGATAAACATTTAATATATACCAGCACATGGAATTAAAGGTAAAAGGATAAGCAAATGGAGAGAGAGAGCTACAGTCTTTGTACAACTTTCACGTTCATATCAGAAGAGCAATGATAATTAAGATTTGAAGTAACATTTTATTTGTCGCGTCGTCAAGTAAGTTAGCCCTTGCACTACCAGAAAGACAAAATATAACAATAATGTACATATATTTGAAAACATAATAAATCATCCGGCATATGAATCTGTTATCTTAGCATACATTATTATATATCATTCTTAATAATAGTAACACAACTAATCTTGTTAAATAATGTTTTTCATAATTAAGAGTTATTATCAGAAAAGCATGTATAATCACAACCCTGAAACACTACTACAGAAAACCGGCCGTTTGTTACTGTTATAGAAGTGACAATAAACCGCAAACAAAATAGGCCTACTTAGAATATGGTAATGAGTAATATTTGCGTGTGAGTATCAGTTATGTAAACTTTTTGTACAGATTTACCGGATTTACAGATTTACCGGTACTAATTGTTAAAAGTTAATGACTCTACAGAGTACAAAATATTAATTACAATACAAACAAGATCAGGTAACATAATAGAACTTAAGCTTTCCAAGCTCTCCCCTCCCTTAGATATTCAGTTTTCCTCTCTCTCCAGGGGTGAGAAGTGGCGCAATCGGTAGGGCGGTTGACCGCTATTTGAGAGGTCCCGGGTTCGATCCCCAGTCCGGGCTAAATTTTATTTGCTCCCCTGTGCCCACCCAGCACTTGATGGGTAGCTAGGTCTCTTAAGACTCGGCGAAAGTAAATGCGGTGAGGAAAGCAATGGCAAACTACCTCACTATGCCGTGTGCCTAGAAAAACAAGGACCCTGCTCCTTGTTCCCCTACGCTCATGTCGAGTATGGGACTACCTTTACCTCTCTCTCCAAGCGCCAGAAAAAACGTTTTAAAAAATCCATTAATCTTATACAGTAGTATCCGCTTAAACGCACTCCAGTTAAATGCACGCTACGGTTAAACTAACGCCAAACCTCTATGACCGATTTATTTCTATACAATCAGTATACCCTAAACGCACGTTATATCGGCTAAACGCACGCTATGAAATCGGGAAAAGTTACCTTTTAAGCGGACCAGGCAACCACTGGGGCGCAAGCGATAGCGAGCTAGCTCGTTATGAGGGAATGGCCAGCATCACTCCACAGAAATTCGCACCTTCTTTGTTGAAACACAGGCCTATCTACCCACGCATGTTGTTTGAAGGGTAAGACTTGGGGGCAGGAGTGTGAAGAGAGGGTAAAACTAAAAGGTGGACAAAGACCTGTGGGGCGTGGATGAACAAATCAGATGATGCAAATGGCCAACACCTCGCCCGCCCGCCCATACTGTAATCTACTGAGTGACAGAGAGAGGTGGACTGTAGGCTCGCCCTTGGCCTTTGTAGCATTGTATGATTGGTTTTCTTCTCGTCCCGATCACGCCTCCCCTCCCCCTTTGTTTCCCCCCTTAGGTTGCAGGGCGATAAGCCTAATTGCTAGACGTACGCCTTTCTTTCAGTTCACACTGATCTGTTCAACATGCAAGACGTAGTCTAGACCTTGTGAGAATGCTGTGATTCATCTGTTGTCAATCTCTTTAGATCTAATTCCAAGCCAGTTTGAATTTCTAAAGCCTCAGAGATTCTTAAAAAGATATTTCACTTATCCCTCTCCTGGAAATAAAGAAACAACTACATGTTCTGAGAAAAAAAAAAGAACAGACCCCCACTCCCGCAACCCTCCCCCCCAATAAAAAAGAGAGATAAAGATCGTTCAAACAATGTACGTTTTTCTTAATCCTACCTACCGCCCATGCATGTTTGTATAATCAAGGGAAACAACTCCGTTTTATTATACATGTAATTATGTATCGTACTGTAAAGGGAAATAAATAGTGATTTTTTACAAGTACTTCTCATAAGTGCACGCATCTCCTAAACGCACGCTTTTTGGGTCCCCCAAGTGCCGTACGTTTAACCGGATACTACTGTACTACCTCTCTCTCTCTCTCTCCAAGTGCCAGATAAACCTGAATTAAACCAGTTATATTTGCGTGTGAAATTCTCTGTCTGTTGAGTTATGTGAACTTTGTGTACCAATGCAGATTTACAAGTACTATTTATTAAAAATTAATGACTCCAGAGGCACAAATACTTTAATTGAAATACAAACAAGATCAGGTAAAATATTATTAGAACTTATGCTTTCCAAGCTCTCCCCTCACCAATCAACCCTTGTATATTCATTTTACTCTCTCTCTCCAAGCGCAGGACAAACTTCAAATAAATCTGTTAATCACACATGCTTTCACTCTCTCTCTCTCTCTCTCCCCAAGTGCCACACAAACCTGAGTTAAACCAGTTATATTTGCATGTGAGGGTCACTTGAAAACACAGCAGGTGTGCACCATGATGACCAGTGTATCGTCTTGTGTCTTTTTCTAATAATAATAATAATAATAATACATGTAATTATATTGTAGTTTTTTTATATCCCGCCCTCTTTTATAATGCTTTGAATAGGAGTGAAAGAGCTCCGCCAACGCCGACACTCTGCATCCGGTACAGACTTGACACAAGTTGGTATGGCTTCTTGCCGGCCCGCTTTTTCGCCCTCTGCGAGCGGTCTAGCTATTTATAGGTTGAGGTCTGTGCATTGTACCTTCTGGCCTCTAGATCTAGATCAAAACAAGCCCAGTTTTAATCTAGATTCGATTCTAGATTAGATCCACAAGTCTTTCCAACTAGATATGTAAGACTAGATCTATTATTTGCTTTCCTTTTGTCTATGCCAAATCAAATGGAAGGTACCGTGAAACAAAACCAGTGCCCTCAAGGTGGTAATCTAGATGTAGATCCTATATAACATATTAGGCCTATTGTTATCAGTTTCTAATAGAACTAGAAGAGTAGATTTTCAGAATCAGACTATTGCCATTGAAATAGATATGGATCTAGATCTAGGCTACATTATATCTAGAGCTAAACTAGATTTAAATTCAGAAAAGCCTAGATGTAGATTTAGATCTAGACCTATCTGATCTATATCTAGAATAGATGTAATGTAGTCTTTGGTACCGTAGATCTAAACTGTCAAGTCTGGCTCTTTATTGAGATTTCTCTTTGACGAAGAAATCTTACAAGCGAAAGATTTGAGTGTAATTTTACCTTCTAGATGAACAATCTGAAAAACAAGTTGGTTTTCATAAGATATATTTAACAGTTTACTAGATCTAGATTAAGCTCATCATCGTGGCTTTGAATCCGACACGGCGCCTGTTTCGCCAAGCCATTTAATCCTAACGACAGTTTGTTTATATTGAACCGGATGTAGGCACGGGTTATCTTGTTTGTTGCTACAGCCGTACATCTCGTTATTCAATTTTATCGAACAACTTACATGCAAAATCGTGCAATAAATAAAAAAAATAGTTGTTTATCCTCTTTCTTGCTCCTGCTTTTATGATAAAAACTTTGTTAAAAGTTCCAAAAAATCACGATTTTCTTTTTTCTATCCAAGGCATCTTTCTATTTGATTAATGAAAAAGTACTAAACAAACAAGTAAATAAAGGCGCTGAAATTTTAAAAAAAAAAAAAAAAAGAAAACTCCACGTAATATCAAAACTTTCAAAGTTATACCAGTACCTTGTTCTCTTTATTATCCCTATTTTTAGCAACCAAGGAAACAGCAACATAAGTGTTTTTTAAAAGTGATAGTAGTAGTTGTACATGTAAGACTTGTAGTAAATTACATTTTTTAAGGAATGTATACATTTCAGTTCTAGGCGTAACTGTACAGACTAAACAATTAAGCTAACGCCTTTACGCCTTTGCCATACAACAAAATAATAAATTCGCTTGAGACACTTACATAAATAGGTATTTATTTATTTATTTATTTATTTATTTATTTATTTGTTACACTTATATAGCGCTTTTTGTGGCAACTTCAAAGCGCTTTACATAAAAATACAACATATAATAAACATTATCTAAAAACAATATATTTATATATATGCAAAAGCACAGTGATATTTCTAGATAGAACATAGTCATAGAAAGTAAGTTTGTTGCCTTCAAGCATAGGTAAATGTAGACATAAAATTTCTTTATATTTATAATGATTGTGATATTGAAAAATAAAAAAGTGTACATGGATGAAAGAAAAAAAATTAAAGGTTAAAAGGTGTACATAAATGCTGTCTGGGACAACAAAAAAAATTGTTTTTACACATTACACAAAAGTGCAAGAAATTTTTATGAGCAATAAAATTGATTAGAATTAATACATATCTCACAGAATTAAGATGGCAGTAAATATTTCTGGAACAGAAACGTCTTCAAATTTTTCTTAAAAATTGAGACGCTGTCTGCCGCCCTAAGGGACAATGGAAGTGAGTTCCAGAGAGTTGGGCCGAGGTACAGGACTAACAGTGGCAGAAAGGCAATAATATTATTTAAACAAAATAAAATGTATATGATGAGAACAATAAAGAAAAGATTAAAGAGAAAAAGGTGGGTGAAGAAACAAATCTATTATATGAATGCGAAAGTTCCGTGTGTGTGTGTGCATTACCAGAACTCCCGGGGGAATTCTTAATACCTCATGCAGCTTCTAAAACCTTAAGAAAGGTTGGTACCCAAAAGGTCGGTACAATATAGACGTTCCCATAAAGTGGGTTATATCTGTAATGGTGTGCATATAGATGTGTGAGAATATACATATAAATATTTCTATCAATTCTTTTTAATTGTGCGCATTAAGTTGTTGTCTTATTAGACCAGATGCTCTATTATTTTCTTTCACTGCTTTGTATAACTCAAAAATGTTTTGACTCTTTTAAAACAAACACAAGCGGAAATATTTTTAAAAATGTGTGTTTCTTGTATTGTCTGCTCTAGGAGACAGAGAAATATAGTCGGATAGAGAGAAAGAGAGAAAGAGAAGGAAAAGGGAGGAAGACAAACATAAAAATAAACAGAGATTAAATTTTCTAAACATTTTCGAACAAGATAACGTTCTAAGTAATCTGGTTTCGTTTGATTTTTTTTCTGAATATATGCTTTTTCATAAAGTCTTGTCTCGCTTCCCCTCCCTCTATGGACCTATTGTGTTTAAAAAAAAAGAAGGAAAGATACAAGAAAAGCGTCAAAAAAGTACAAAAAAATGTAAAAATGAGATACATGTATGAAATAATTCCGTGAGGCTAACAAGCTAAGAAACGGCAACGGTGAAAATTTTTTTCGAAAACGCGTTCAAAGTGCGACCAAAATATTTTTCCCCAAATTTAATTTAATTTTCTAAGTAAATTTTCATTGAAAGGAAAAAAATACAGGAAGAGTGCCTTGGATATCTACACCTTTTCCATTATTATTGGAGACATAAAAAAGAGAATTATTGCGAACATTGAAATTCGCACTCATGTCACCTTTTAGCGCCGTCGCAGAACACAACATAATAACAAGAAGCAGTGATTTTAATGGTGCTAGATCTAGTTTATTTTGTACCAAAATACTTTACTCAGAGTAGCTCTACAAAGCTAGAAAACTAGAGCTAGATCCAGATTGCATGCAAAAACTATATCCGTTGACAACATATTAAAACATCAAGGCTCTCCAGTGATCAAGAACTCTTCGCCAGTTTGCCTTTTTATGATGAGTATGCACGCTCATTTGTATTTGTTTCTATATAATTGACGGAGAAAGGTTGATTCACGCAGCATTGAAAAAAAATCTTCTAAAAAATTTTAAAGTTCTTGACACAATGGACAATTTATAGACTGGATAAATCAGTATTATTTTTTTTAAACATTTAAAGAGTTTTTTGTTGTTGCTTGTTTGATAGATAGTATCAATATGGTTAAAGTTTCTCTTATCGTAATTCATTTATTTGAAGTTGATGGCCTATAAATGTGAATAGCCTGTAAGTGACACTCGCAACAGCAAAGATTCTACCAATATTATCAAAGTAACTGGCTTGTCGAAAGCTTTCAGGAGACCGTCCACTGGGTTGACGAAGGTCCATTTTTGCACATCGATAACACGAAATTAAATCTCAAAACATTCTTAATGTTTTGTTATTTTTAAAGTAAGATGATTTTTGTGAGCTGCATTAAAATAGACAACATTTTTAAAACTTGATTTCCTAATTTCAATATTTTAACGAGATATGTTCAGTATTATGATGTGGCCTTATTAACCCTTACATGGGGTGACTCAGGCCAGTTTCTAGTTTGCCATTTGTAGAAAAGTAACACTAATTCCGGGGTGAAGAAGGCCGCTGAAGATGAATGGATTACATCGTTTTATAAATTCTTTTCATTTC
>BMAT01010610.1:355888-376377 GCA_019649035.1 Elysia marginata | reverse complement strand
CTACTACTACTACTACTACTACTACGACTATTACTACTGCTGCTACTATTACTACTACTACCACTACTACTAACAATAATAATAAAAGCAATAATAATAATTATAATAATAATAATAATAATAATAATAATAATAATAATAATAATAATAAAAACAATAAGAGTAATAACAATGATAATAAAAATAATAATTCAAGAATGATAATAACAATGCTATTATAAAATTGTTAGTAAACTGCTAACGGACAGTATAAAAATATATTATTGATAGCAGATAGTGAAAATTGGATATATCAAGTAAATTTATAGTCACATCACAGTGCGCTTCCTTTGGTAAAATAGTTTTAAGTTTCTTAACAACTGAAATTGGAAATTAGGGAATAAGATTTAGCTATGTTATGCTCAATGTTGGTATACTTAGTTCTGTGCATAAATGTACATTCAAGCATCTGAGATGATATTATTGACGATGCCAGATCGATCGAATGTGAAAAAAGATGTTACCCAAACATGTAAATCAACCTTTCCTACCACAAAAAGTGAGAGGCGGATAACTATACAGAATAAATTCTAGTTCTGCCAACACCCCAACTTAGATTTAGTTCTAGGACTTAGAATAAGTGTCTATAATATGTATCGAAATAAAAAAATAGTCTAGATTTAAATCTACATCTAGACGATATAGAAAATATAATGATATAGATCCAAACCTAGAAGATATCCTAATTTAGAGTCTACATAAGGCATAAATCTAGCCAAAGTTTGCCTATCTTGTTTTCCTTCGTTTTGAGAATAAAGGCTTAAGCTGTGCGTGTAATCTTTTTTTCAAAATAAAACAATCTTTTAGAACAATTTTTTTGTCTTTATATTCAAACCTTTGGAATGCATCAGCAACAGATCTTCAAAATGAAAGCTAAGCTTAATATTTGAAACACCATACGTAACATTTACGGGTTGATTCTTTCTTCTTAATTTGAGAACAATATTCCTGCAGCTCGAGCAGTATAAATTTTCGAAGTTTCCCATTATTATTTTAAATCCCATAAAAACCTTTCTCAGCTTACAAAAAATAATTTAAGCCGTATCGAAATCTTCTTTCAATGATGATTGATTGATTCCGTCTCGGCGTGCTCACGCATTCGTCCCAACAAGAAAATTGTTTGAACCAGCGGACCACAAAATTTGATATCTTCTCAACATAGAAACGACCTCTCGTTGTGATTCCAATGCTTACCTCATGCAATGGACGAATTCTTCTCTTTTTTATCTTTTTCTTTTGTTCATATGCAAAATATGACATAATCTTAAGATGGTTTTGGTTGGCTCGTATATTTCAGAATAATCTATATCTGTGATGTATGTTCGTAATATTAATATAAAACTATATAAAAGTTTTAGACTTATCTGCTCAAAGGATTACTAGTTTTCTCGTTGCTATTTGTTACAAATGTTTGAAAAACTTTACTATTTAAAAACCAAAGTAAATAGTTTCAGTTTGACATCAATAAATCCTCTGTCTTCTCAGAATGTATTTAGGTGATAAATTAAACAAAAAACTGCACCATAACTTTATAAACATACAAGTTTTTTATGCATTAGTTAACTTTCAGCGTAGACGTAAAAAGCTTTTATAAATGGTAAGCTTTCCCGAGTAAAATGCAATATTATCTAACATTTAAGTATTAGTAAGAGAGTAGCCAATGAAAGCAGGAAAAAACCAATCAACGTATCTTAATAAATCAAATTATCAAATTACAGATGAAAATGAAAAATGACTATGATGAAAAAGAAAAAAAAAGCATTTTTTCTCATTTCGCCACGATCAATTATGTTTCATTACTATTTTTTGAGGAAATAATTAACGAAACAATAACCAAAAACACATAACGATACAAAAGAAATGAAAACAACAAGAACAAAAATAAAGAAAACAACAAGAACAAAAATAAAGAAAACAAGCAAATCCAAAATCAATACTCATTTCGAACAACTCTACACAACGTTCTCTATCTCTAATTGTTTTCATCCTTTTTTTCACATAAGCACTTTGACGCTCATTACAGAATAGTAACAAAAAATGGTGGTATTTTTTCGGGCTTTTATATATTTTTTTAATCAAACCCACTACGTCAAAGAAAAATAAAAGACAAACACTAAATGAAGAGTTTATCTATATCTCGCGTTAAAGAACTCACCGCATCCGCTGAAAAAGGATAGGAAACCAGAGATATTTTTTGTTTATGTGATTCAGTATTGTGTTAACTGTTTACGTTTGGGCTAATCTCTTCCTAGGCTTTAATCACCTGTCTGCTACAGGCTCAGCTCAACAAACTTCGTTCCAGGCCGAAATCCGAGGTTCAGATCGGATTTACCCGAATATGTTCCTACGTGAAAAAGACAATTTTTCAAGTTTTTCTATTTTTTTTTCAGATATTGGTGGCAATATAACGACTCCTCAGAAATTACATGTCTACTTTTAAAAAAGCACTTACAATATAGTTTTCAATGGATAAAAGATAATGTTTGAAAGGTTTGAAAATATCAACTCCTTATCTGAGAAAACATATAATATATACCATTAGCATGGTGAAAAATAGGAGTGATCTATTTCATTCAGAATGAATGAATATTATACGTCTAAAACTGGTTGCCCCCTCCCCTCAAATTAAAAAAAAAACAAAACAAACAAAAACAAAATAAATTCCAAAAAATTAGCAAGCTGCTTTTGACATACTTACAATGTTTACATTTATAGAAAAAAGTATCCTGAATTTGGGATTGATCTCTCAATTCGCAGTCAATGAACCTAATTGATCTTTATAATGTACTTAACGTTTCTCAGAGTCTAAACTCTATTACCCCACCTCCCTTGCTTACAAAAACTGCGACATTGACGCAAGAACAAGTCAGTCCATCGACTCTACCATCGGTACCTTAACATGAAGCAACAAGAAAATCCTGACGGAGATTTCAGAAGAATTACAATTTTTCAAATTAAAAAACAAATCACTGATAATCATGTTATCGATACAGCAAAGCAAGGTCATCTTTTTCCTTGAGGAATCGATTCTAACTAAAACTTTATTTCTTCAAATCTCCAAGCCTATTGATTGACCGTTCATCCTTCCATTCGCCATTGACTACGTATCCGCCTTTTTCTATGTCTGTCTGTCTATGTATTCCGCCCCTCCCCTTCATTCTCTTGTATGGTTTAATGTATCTTTCTATGCACTTTACTATACACTTTTTTATCTCTCATTTATCAATTTTCACTCTCTCAATTTTTCTCAGAAGTTCATCTTCAGTTTACATTGGTGACGTGAGGAACTTCAATAGCCATAAAGGGGTTATTTGGTTGAAGAGCGGGATGATTCGTTAAAACAACATCACTGTATTCAAGTATGGAATCGATTATTAAAACACTCTGCGTTAAATGTCTCTTTCATGCGATAAAAAACACGACTTACTTTGTACGTCTAAGCGTCAGAAAAAAACGACAAAATCCGCTGTTATGAGGATAAACAACGTAACTTTAGTTGACATCTTGCTATGAAAAATAAGACGTGCGGGGTATGATATACATCTTGAGGAAAGAACCTAAAGAGGGGCCTTAGTGTTCTTTATTCCTGTTTTTTTTTTTATAAAGTCTTGCGTCAAAAATATTTATAATCACATATTCACAATCCCGGTAAAAACGGCCCGGCTACCAGTACAAATAGTTGTTGTTAAAAATTTGTTTTTAACACGTTTTTGTAAGGCAGTATTTCATAATGTATTTTGTCTCATTCTAAAATTAATATTTTCTCCCAGCAGAATTTTAAGTATCTTTCCACGTCACAACTATACTGTAATTTAAATTTCGAAGTTTGAACATTCAGAAAAAAATGTATTGTTCAAAATGTAAGAATGTGAAGTTTTTTTTATCTAAGAATACAGTTTACTGGGTCCGAGATAATCATGATTCTTTACATAATTATTTATTCGTCTTCCTTTCTCTCACTAATATGACGACCAACAAGACTAAAAAAAAAACTGTAACACATCACAGATTCCCACACAGTCATTCCCACACAAGCAAACATTTATACGCCCACATTTATACCGACATAATAGTAACAAAAGTACTCTCAAAGGATTACTCGACCTCAAAATCAAAGCCATATTCGCCAGGACATGCCTGCATGAAATCTAAAAGCAAGTTAATTACCGACGCGCATGGGATGGGCACATTAAAGCCTCGTATCTCTTCGTCCTTCCTGTTTCTCTGGCCAGTACGGAGGCCTGAACTCACGTACGCCTCTCCTTTGTTTATCATGTGAACCCTTATTTGTGTCTCGTTAGAAATTAAAACACGACATCTGTATTTCCAAATTCGTCTCTAATTTAAATAAAAATATTTTCAATTGTCTAGAACCAATCCCTGTGAAATTTTCAAAGAGGTTTGAAAAAGGCTCAAGGTCTTAATAAAACGATAAATAACTCTGCCAACAGCGCAAGCCAATTAACGTCTATGAATTTTGTTGTTAAGTGTTTTCTCTATATATACCATACCTGTCCGTAAAGCTGTCTGTTTATTTTAAACGTCCTCCAATATCCCTTTAACTTGCTACGCCTGGCCTATTGTTTAAGAAAGTTTTGCTGTCGATCTTTTTTTTTATTCAAGTAAATCTATAAACAAGCCACGAAATTTTGAAATAGACGAACTGACAAGGTTGCACGACAGAAAAAGGCACACCACGATGTTGTACTTAAAAGAACATCCTTTCATCATTTTCGAAACAAGAGAAACAAATAAAAACTGATGTCAGAACGGCAACTGTACTTAGAAAATTTGCTACAGTGTTGCATTATACAATCAACTAATGCTGTGAGCTGAAGAAAAATCACTTTATCGATCTCGTTGCGGTGTCAACTGCACGCACTTGAAATGTCTCGATGTCTCTATACAAAGCCTCAATGACAGGGCCGCGTGTTAATGTGCTCGGCCTAGAGCTTTATTATTCTTAGGAATACCGAAAATAGCCATGCTTAATGCGATTGATAAATGAGCTTGTGAATGGAGTGAGTTCGTTTTGGAATTTACCTTACTCCTGCAAACCGGTGGTGGTTTCGGAACTGCAAGAAAAATTGAAAAGCACCCAGGGGCAGTCAGGCTAAGTTAGGCTAGAGGAACTGTCATGTTTTAGAGCTCATAGATTTCCAAACAGTGTAGTAATTTACATCCACCTAAAAGTTAAAAAAGCCTAAGACGGCCTTCGGAGACATTAGAAGATCAAGGTGTTTGAAACGGTTTTTTTCAAAGCTTTAAAACAGCTCAAATGCCTTGCTGGCGGATCAATAACATTCTGCTTAATCGATATCTTCAGCAAAAACTGATTAAGTTTAATTGGTTCTCGATGGGGTTCACAGAGATTCACTTCAAAGTGTTCTTCGCCTCATCAAGAAAACTGAGATTTCTGTTGTATCGAGTTGAATGGCGTTACAACAGTTTACCAATGCACTGTGGATGAAGAAAGTTTCATTACAAATTAAAATTGTGCGTCGGGTTCACACAACGCAGCTTATACTTTGCTGGGTACATCTTAGCAAAAAACGCAAGAAACTTTCATCCACTATTGAGGTATGATAACCTTTTCTAAAGACAATAACCATTAGTGGTTTAGACTACTCGTAAGTAGGATTAAATGCAGACAAGAAAGTGGAACTCGCCAAACTCGACTTCACTTGATCGGTATAGGCTCGTCAAGTAAACAACAAAGTAGAATCAATGCTTCATGTTTTCGGTCATTGCGCTAGAATGGTCCATAGTACCCCAGGATAAACCTGTAAATCAATACTTTAGAAGTCTATGTTCTTCGGCGTGAAAGAGAAGCTACTAGAATGATAATGACCACAGCTTCTAGACATTAGAAATATTGTTTATACACTAGCACAACGCAAATAAGCACCCAATTAACAACAAGAAATACAACAATATAAGGGACTAAAACTTCCACCTCAAAGTTGTTTAAAAGGATATACTAAAGAAAATTGTTGGAGTATCCACAATAAACATTCACTAGTCTTAATAGCAGGCCTTAATTCATGTTTGAGTTTTGCAGAACGGGCTGCCGGTTAGACATTCTAATACAAACATTTAAAAAAATTCACGCATTGTTTTTTAGCTGATACACTTTTAACAGGTGGATTAAATAAGGAAAGTGTACATACATTTTCTTATTAAGGCGATTGCAGTTATTGGGATAGAGAGAGAGGGGGAGGGGGAGAAAGAGAGAGATAGAGAGGGGTAAAATGTTTTAAATAAATAACTACACAAAAAGCTCATCCTTGTAGCATAACTTTACATAAAGGCTCCGTGTAGTCGGAACGTATGCTTTAAGTCTACTAATACTATAGAAAAATATCATGATAATACTTGAAATCTACCCCAGCATGTTATGCAATTCTCAATCAATGCACACAAAAGTAGAAAGAAAAAGAAGAAGAAGAAGAAGAAGAAGAAGAAGAAGAAGAAGAAGAAGAAGAAGAAGAAGAAGAAGAAGAAGAAGAAGAAGAAGAAGAAGACGAAGAACGATGACAAGAACAAAAAGAAAAAGAAGAACAAAAACCAGAAGGGGGAGTTCTTATTCTGACTTCATATTACTGCTGCGATCCAATGCTAGTGTAAAGTCTTTTATTTAAAAGAGTAAGGCCGTTGCTGTATGCCTATGTCTGAAGATAAATACATGTTTGTCACATCTGTAATTATAGGGAAATATATATTTTAAAGTTGTTATTACAATTCCTTCGACTGATTGAGATTTTTTTTGTGTTGAAATTATGTGTTTCTCCGATTCAATTCAGACTTGTTCTGAATGAAAGTACGCAAGAGAAAATTGGCTAATCTGTGCTTACACAAAAAATAAAATACAGGTATGGATAGCGTTGCCTTTTGTACATTATCTTCTTTTTTATTCTCATAGCTCTATCAAAGTCGCCATCAAGTTCCCCAAGTATATATAAACTTAATGTACATTAAGCCTTATGCAGCTATGACGTCATACCCATGTTATATCGCTCAAAACGTCACATATATAGTCAAGTTAGTATGTCGACGATGAAATAGCGCAGAACAAAGAGTTTGTTTTAAAGCAATATGCGGTTACTGAGTTCGTAAATGTTAAAGGAACTTCACCATGTGATATTCAATGATGCATGAATGATGTCTACAGAGACGTGAGCACAGTAACTAAGAAGTTGCCGAAAAGATAGAGCGTTGACAAGGCGCTTAATACAGGTTAGCAAGATAAACCTTGCTATTGTCGAGCCATCACTACGACAGATACTCCAAGTAGACTAAATACTTCGTCAAATATGTTGTGTCAAAATCGATATATTTATGGCTAAGGTCATTGAAATCTTATCAAATTGGATGCATTCTTAACTATTAATAAGGTAATCGTGTCTTACATTTACACGAAAACCAATCAAAAGACTAAACAATGTCCTGGTTCGACTCAGGATCCAGGAGATCCTACTTCTTCCTCAGTATGGCACTGTTCCATCGATTTTAAAAATTCATTCAGAGTATTTCCCCTTGAGTTTGCCTTCTTTTTTTCATTTTGAGTAGTCTTATCCTCTCTCCTATTAAAGTGTCATGATTTTACCCCCATCTCCTTCTCCTCATTTTTTCTCCTTAATTTACCCCCTCTTTCCTTTTTTATTGTCCTCCTATCATAATACTCTCTCATCTGTGTATATATCATATTTATAAAACGAAAGATTTGAACACCGGGGTGCCACTTTTATCTGAACCTAAATTTTATAGATCTAGTAACAAATTTAATATATTTTTTGCAGAAAAAGAATCCGGTGCTATTCATTTTCTTTTTTTTTTTATTAAAAAAGCATTACCGACGAAGTTAAGGGTAGCGAAGAGTAATTTCTTATATAAATGAATTAACTTGTAAATAATCTAAATTAGAAATCTGCACTCTAAGTACCTAGAGTTATTGTGCCGAACTCACCAATTTACGAAGGAGTTTGTTGAAGGACACAATTTTTGTTTCATTTTTACGCTCAAGGGAGGGTCAATATCGAACAGTGCTATAGTTAAGACAAGCCAATGCTATAATATTTTTTTTGACCCATGTTTAAATAAAAACGAATAAAATCAAATCATTACACGGATAACAATGAAGTTAAAGCCGATATGTGTAGACGGTGCGGAGGATAACCAACTAAAAGGTGCTGATTGATTGATTGATTGAAATTTTTCACTGACGCGTTTGAACAGCTGGTTCATCGCTCTCACACACTTCTGTTGTAAGTTGGCAAAGACGGCGACTACTTTTAAAAATAAAAATGGCTTCGTACTGCTTTCATTTCGTGTGCAGTTTTTTTAAATCTATGGAATGATTAGTTTCAATACGGTAGTTGAAAAGGAAAGATTTTTAGTGACGTCTCGTAATAAGTAACTATAAGTTCGTTTTTACGCCATAATAATATAAGCTCTTATTAGAAGTAAAATATACTGTTCATGAAAAAAAAATTAATCTTGTTTTAGCGAATAAGTAGCATCAAAAGACTATTTACATGCCTTCTCCCTAATCGCACAGTCTCATAATGACAGCTTTACACTCACGACGTTGGGGTTTTCTGTAGAAAAAAACATTTGTAAGGCTTTGTGTCTCTCTTCAACCCCTTAATATTTCTTTTCCTCAACTTTTAGTTTTCACAGCTGTACTCTAGGCCTACACCTAATTAAAATCTTGGTTACGTCAACGATTTAATTTAGATAAATACATCTTCGTTTTTTTATATTATGAAGTACTCATCATTAAAAACAGTCTTTTTTTACAAAAAGTTAAAAAAAACATTCATAATCGCAACTTCTATCTTAGCTTAAATCATAAAAATTTAGGTTTTACCGGCACTCAAACTTTGAGTAGTAAAGCTTAGAAGATTGACCCGATTTATAGTCTTCTATAAGTAAGTTTTTTTTTCTTATCCTGCCTCGTTCACACTACCTTCCTTTTTTGTTCTTTCTTTTTACTTACAAACCTACAATCTGTTGGGTAACTCCCAACTTGTATACGACTTCCTGAAATGAAGAAATCAATATCACATAGGAAGTCCTCTTCACAGATTCCGAGGTAATTTAATTTTTTGAAGCGACATGGTTGAAATCTGGGTTAAGAGACTTCATTTTGTTAGGGCCTGTTGAGAATAAGTGGCGTGCCTGGACTGTGTTTCTAGCTAGGTGACGAAAATTTAATTTGTTTCCTTTTATTATTTGAAACACAATTCCGCACCAATAGGTAGATTTACATTAGAACTATTGAAGAAACGTAAAAACGGCTTATCAAGATCAACAAAAAATACAGCCCCCTTCTATTTGTTAATTACAGTTTCATTTTAAAAAAATACCTACGTTTTCATACAAGAAAAGCACTAATCTCGACCTGCCTGCAACAGAGGAAAAACAAGGCGCTGCTTGTAAAAGCAAGGAAAAGTTAACCTCAACAAAAACTAGCACACAAGAGAAACCAGACCGGCTGTCTAGATTGGAAGCGTCTGATAAGTTTCTGCATGCAACAAAACAATTATTTTTTTTCCACATGTAAGCCAAATCTAGATATTTTTAAAGACAAGTGTCCCCAATTCCGAAAACCCAGCCAAAAGGCGATTAGTCCCATTCTGAGCTTCACGCAATTTCTCAGATTCGACCTCTTAAAAATGAACCAAATCTTATTCTTTTAAAAGTTCATTAAATATTAGTGTTAAAGATTGATGCATTCTGTCTGTTGTATAACTTTGTTAGATTTCTACGATTTTCGGGCAGTTTTAACACCAGACATGAAAATTTACAACTTCCACGGGGTTTTCAGGATCGGGAATATAATATAATTATATATGTATCTATTGGTGTATGGGTGTGTTGGAATTTGTGTGTACGACAATTGCTTCGTATACTAAGCTTTTTATTAGGCATTTTTCTTTAAGGAGGCATGATGATTTTTCCGTGCAGTAGCACAATTTGGTCGTACTGTCTTTCGTTTCAGTTTCATTAAGTATCAGTTTGCTGTGGCTGTTGCTGATTTCTTTGATGTTGGGCATGAAGCTATAGCTGAGTTTGATGGTGTGTTTGTTGATGATTTTGTGGAGCTTGTGCTTTGGTGGGAAGCCGGAGTTGAGGAGATCGAAAAATTTTTTTACAATATTTGAAGAGACATTTTTTTATATAATGTGGACTGAACCAAGTTAGGCATCTTTTCCTCCTGTTCATCGTCTTTGGTTCTATTACTTATTTAATTGCTATTTCTTTCCTTTTGTTCTCATTGTCTGTTGTTGTGTAGGTTTTGTTTTCGGCGTCATGTCAGAACCTTCACGTGTCCGTTTGTCTTTAAGTGCAGCGTTAAACGATATTGCTTCCTCGTCAAAGATGTTTGCATCAGAAGAATTGTTATTGAGGCGTTTTTCTATATTTTGAGGCAAGTTTTTCATTGTTGACAATTGATGATAACTTTATCTATGGATGTAGATTATTCTGTCGTTAGGATATATATATATATATATATATATATACATATACATGTACATATATGGCTTGTGCAGTCCTTTGTGTAAATTAAAGACGACGTGCAGGAAATCTACATTTTATGTTAGTTTGAATGGTAGTGTTTAGTCCGTTTTCTCTAAATATTGTGCATATGTTTTTTTTTTCTGTCTGTTCGGGTGATTTGTTGGTTATGGCTACCCCATTTTCTAAGTGAAGTCCGACTTTGATGTTGAGGTGTTGTAGTTGGGATTGTAAGTACAGCCCAGCCAATTCGCATGTCTCGACTCAGTCGAAGATTCCCATGATTGCGTCGAAGTATGTCCAACTAGTTTTATACCATAAAGTGAAACTTTCACATGGTATTTCCTCATTTTGCTTTGACTCAAGACCACATAGAGAAAAAAGGATACGTATTTCGATAAGAATTAAAAAGTAATGAAATAGAAAGTTAGGACGTAAGAAAGGAATAACCCCAATCCAGCTTAGATGAGAAGAAAATAGATGTAAAGAGAACAGTCATAGTGATATGAAATGTAAAAACGGCTGCGAGACAAAGAAAAATACACAGAGATAAGGCTCGATGTTTAAAGCAATAAACACTTTTGGACCACCCCGCCCCCCTTTCCAACTCGGCTTGTTACTGGCATTGAAAAATGTAACAGAACATTGTGATAACGGTTCTCACCTATATATACGTCACAAATTTGGAAATCTACGTCACAACTAGGGGAAACCCCAATCTCTTCCGCTTTTATTCTTGCAGATTGTGCACTCTTTGTGTTGCACTATAGGAACAAATATTACGCAGCTTCAATAAAGTGCTGCTAGGTCACTTTGATACACCATTTCACACCAGTTATAGGTAGATAGATACATAGGTAAGAACCATTACCTAATCGCAATGGCCTGTCTGCACGACTTTATTTCGGCTAGAATTCATATTAAATTACCTTTTATACAAAACAACCCTGTAATTATATGCATTCTTGTCTCCTTTAGAACAACAGGAGGTAAGGTGATGCTTTAGTTTAAGGTAATCATTATAAATTGAAATTCATAAACGTAACTTTCCACAAAAAAAAAACAACAAAAGATAGCCAATAAATACTCTCGCCTTCCGTTCGGCTCTGAATGTTGTTTTGTGTTGAATAGAAACAATGACGAAAGTTTTAATAAGAAGCCTACTGGTGTATAATTTAGTGAGACTTAAATTAATGTCATGTTAAGAAAAATGCAAAAATGCGACCCGCCACTGCTTGCTCTTTATTAACTTGCTTTTAACTTTAGCAGAGTTCATAATCTTTTTATTATGTATATCGGTATAAGAAAAAAATTGTCTTAATGCGAGTACTTTTTGGCTTATACCTGATGGTTTCTTTTTCTTTTCATTTTTTAAAAATTAATTTCCAGTTAGTGATGGAATGAAACCGTGCAACTGTTTCTTTATTTTTATGTCTGTTAGCAGGCATAAACTGCATACAAATGTTCTTTTACAATCATGTTGGTACATATAAAGAAAATTTACAACAGTATTTTCTTTTTTAAATCAGACACACACAAATTTGAGATGTCACTCTTGTTGGCATCGCCTGTTCCCCACATAACGTTAATCTGGGTTTATGAGGAGTAGTTAGAGGAAACGACCACCGTCTTCAACGTATCAGAAAAAAGACGTGCGCCTAATATTTGAAGAAAAACTGCGAAAAAACCATTTTAGTAAAATCGATTTACACCATCTGTTTCTAATTCTTTTAAATACGCGTTGTGTATCAGTTTAAAACTTTTCCCGGTGCTGCATATTCTTTCATAGGCAGTCTTTGTTTAAAAATTCCTGGACATTATCTTTACTGACTTTTTTTTAAAAAATGACTGTATTTTATTTGGATTGTTTGTACGCATAATCTTTCTGATAGATCACGCGTGGTTTTAAGTTAAGTTTTGAGTTGGATCCTAAGCTCTACTACTGGCCGAAAACCCTAGGCCTCTGCAATGCAGACCCGTTAGTCCATCGGCAGTAGATGTTGGAAGTTCCTATTATCTTTCAATGAAATTTGAGAGGGCCGGCCCACTCAAGATAAGATATACTATGTTCAAAATTTACTTAATCATATAGTTAAGTAAGGTACTTAGACTCAAATTGATTTACTTATCGCTTCTGGGTATGTAGACTCCAAAGATTTAGGGGCTTGCCCAAAACAGCCAAGTTATTGTTTAGTTAGAACGTGTCTTCAAGATAAAAAAGGTAAACCGTTAGGAATATTAAATTTAATTCAGTTTGTTTATTTTCAGCTTTACAGGCCTGTTGAGCGCCGTGGCCTACGTTTGGAAAAATATATAGATTACTCTTTTAAATGCTTTGTTATCCATTAAAAAAAATATCCCCAGAAACAATTTCGACTGTAATTTCTAAACCTATACAAGAACATTAACTAAAAATCGAGGAAATGTTAAAAACCAAACACTTGACATTATTGCCTAACTCCGTTAAATCTGCCTGTTTATCTACATAACTAGAGAATAGTAGTTCTCGGCTAACAAATCTCCTTTAAAACTAACTTTCAGAAATGCTTCATAAGTCCGCTCATGCTATGCTACGCGCATCAGACTTAAGCCTTATTCGGTCAAATCTTCCGGCTTCAAATATCTACATTGTAATTGAAGGTTTGGATGGTAGTTCTAAACAAATAATTCTTAGATAAAAAGGCTTTTTACCCCCAATTCTAATCCATCTTTCCGATTTTCTGATAGCTACTTTTAAACCACCAAGTCTTCTTAAAAAATAAAATATTCATAGAATACTCATAATCACGCCCATGCTATTCCATTCGCCTCAACGTCTTCTACTCGTATGTAACTTTCTGATTTCTCGCAGCAGCAGCAGCAGCACCAGTGTTACATTTCACATCAGCATGCTCAGATTGAATCGATTGCCAGGGACTTTCTCTGACCACATCTGAGCCCCTCAGAGCTCCAGACTTCGCGTCAAGGTAAACAGAACCAACTTCAACCGTGTCAGCTGGGGCGATCTGATCTCGGTTAAGACCTGGCGCCCCGTTCATTGACATTGATAAGCTCGTTAGAGGATCTCAGGCATCAATCTTGCTTGGGAACCCTGGACCAGTGACAAAGGGTCCACTGAAAAGGACGGGCGAGGCACCACAATCTGGCTGATAACATGATGGCTGTGATTGCGTGGGCATGAGACATCTAGTTCTTGATTTTCTACTTCCAGAGATGAAATGTTACTTTTCTCCATTTTCGAGCACACCTTAAAACAACTTTCGATAGCTGTGACCTGGGGTACTAAGGTTATCTGTAATGTAATATACTTTACGAGTTATTTCACACTTGATGCAATGGCAGTCTTTTAGATTATTTGTTTCAAAGATTAATATATATATATACCAAACTTCAAGACAACGATTTAACAATTTACTGCGCGTAAAAGTAAGGAATCGCGTGTCTACGTATGCACAGGAAAAGCATCTTCTATAGACACACTCTGATAAAGGTAAATTAATTTCAAGATTCTTTTCATGTAAGCAGACAAACGTATTGTGTGGTCATATGCTAAAAATGCTCACAGCTTGAAACTTAAAAAAAATTTGAGGTCTTTATCTCGATTTTTGTCACACACAAATCCCTCCACAAGCGCAGGGATTTGATTTGGCGATAAATGAATACCATAGCCAAGATAAGAACGCATTTTCAATTTCAAACACACCGAAACAAGTTGTGCCAAAGCTATATGACTTCACAAAGTTTCACGCAGTCGCAGAAATACTTCAGAGACTCATAATTTTTTACTATGAACAACAGACAGACAGACAGAGAGAGAGAGAAAGAGAGAGGAGAGAGGATATTATAAGAAGAGTTCAAAATTTTATGAATGTTTTTTTTTTTAATTAAACGACCCATCGCGCTGATTGGGGCAGCAGATAGACCCCAAAGAAAGCTCCTTTAAATAGCAAAATACAAATACCGAATGACCATTGACACATTGTAAGCTGAAACCAATTATGAGACGATGTCCCCGCCCCGAACCCGTTCAAACCTACTCATTTCTTACGTTGTTGCCTGAGTAAAACTAATTCACGCGCACATTTGTAAACGACGTATACGACGACACGCGTAAAAGAAACAAGGAACAGGATACTAAAACCTCAAAGGTTTATGAAGTAAAATGTAAGCCGACGTATACCTTGTCTTCTCATGAAATCTATTCATGTGATTTTTGTGGTTCCTGATGTCGACTTTTCGGATGTAAAGATCTCAAAGCACTGTCTGGAATAGAAGACTGAAGAGGAAAGGTCAAAGTGCACAATAGGCACAGTTTAGCCTGCCTACCATTGTATTTCTTCAGCTGAGATTTCGATGAATAAATTTTCTCACGAATTCCTGACATGCTCATTATTATATAGTATGAATACTAACTTTTTCAAAACTGTTTTGGCATTTCTTTCAATATCTGAGTTCTTAATCTAAAAACTATTCTGATCTCGTAAATGAACAAAGCTAAAATTGTATCTATTGCTAATATGCTTTTAATCGCCTTATATGCAGCAAACCTCTCTTCATTTTTTTTAAAAACCATAAGTATTGCGACTTCTTATTAACTCTTATCAAGGAATGTCTTAAGATGCCTAACCTCTGCTTAATTCAAAAGATTTCTAATTTTTCTGCTACTAAATAGGACATACGCGGGTATTGGAAATGCTATCTAACGTATGTTTATTCTAGGACGTATATGAACTCTTCCTAGGGTTTAATACGTTTTCGTTTAGGACAGCACGAAAAAAAATATCTAGCTAAATCAAAATTTAATAGAATCTCGTCGTTTATAGAAAAAAGTATGAGAAAAGAATCAAAGCTATTAATTTTGTAAAGCATTTTTTCTGTAGATTGATAACCTATATATTTTGTGCGTGATTCCCTTTTCAATTTACAAAGCTAAGCAAATCAACACAAAAGAGACAAAGAAAAACAGTAGGTATATCTTAAGTCAAGTTAGAAACACTTCATTTGCCTTGCTTTCATGTTGAATTTTTTTAAGTCGGACATTTCTTATTGAAATAAGCACATTTTAAACGTCTGTTTTTTTTCTCAATTTCTCTACATTTCAAATCCACAAAAGTTCAATTATCTTTCCTAATAGTATATAATTGATAAAAATTTGAACGTTCAGTAACTTCGAAAAATGTTTCTTTTTAAACAGCAATGCTTTTTAAAGGTAAAAACTGCGACATCCGACTCATTCAGCCCTGGACGGTAGCTTATCACGCAAAGCCGCTTATGAGCTTGTTTAGAGGGACGAAAAAGTTTAGCGGTAAAAAACATAATCTTTATAGCTTGACACTTACAGCGAACAATAAGTCATAAAAAATCCCTACATCATGCAGTAGTCACGGACGGCATCATGCTGTTTTTTACTTGGTTTGTCTCTAGCCCAAGATATAAAATGGTTTACGACACATGAAATACATATTTCGTGCTTGCTCACGTAACACGGAAGGAAATGTAAATCAAGCTTTGTAAGAGGAAAAGAAGGGGTATAGGAAAAGAAAGAAAAAGAGTCTGTTTTTCTACAGTTTAGGAATTTTGAAGACATAGAAGGAAGAACTGTTGAAAAAGTGAAATGTTTTACTGAATTTAATGTCCATGTGAAAAATCATCATTTTTTAAATAAGATTTTGGAAGTATGGCCATAAAGAGATTCTATTTTGTAAAACAAAAAAAAATTCCGACCACGATCTGTAAGGCCTTTTGAGGCAAACCTGGCTGTGTTTATTTGTAGACATTTTAGATATGAGATTATTTTATTCCAATTTGTCAATTTGCTTGAAGCTTAACACCAGTTAAAGGATACAAATTTTTGAATATTTAGATGATTGAAGGCCGATTTTCCTTTTCTTCTAGCGTTTATTATTTTTCTAAAAAACAACATGAAAATCTTAAAACGGTAAAATATGCATAACATTACCCCAAAAACATTCTTAGACATTGATAACGCATTTAACTATCACCAAAAATCTACCAAGTTAAATAAGATAACAAAATACTACTTGAAACAAACTATTTAGGTCAATGTGTAGACCATGATTAAAGCCTAAGCCAAGTGGTATTCTTATTATTTATTGTCTGGCTAGTAAATTTAACGAATATATAGAACGTAAAAACACCTTGCCAACCAATTAAAAAGGACGGATGTATGACAATATCTTCTTCCATACCTGCTTTGGGTTCGCTCAACGACCTCGACATAACCTCCCGGTACTAAGTTTCTGTGTTTGTTCTTAGTGCACGGTATTAAAATATGTTAAAGAATACGAAGTAAGCTTTAAAGAAAAAGGCATAGAGTTGGAGAAAAAGAGTGCAAGAGAAGATAGACAAAGACATACAAAAAGACAGGCCGAGGGGCATTAGATAAATAGATATAGATAGATGGCCATACAGATAGAGACATGTGGAGAGTGACAACGAGAAAGAGAGAGAGAGAGAGAGAGAGAGAGAGAGAGAGAGAGAGAGAGAGAGAGAAAGAGAGAGAGGAATAGGAAGACTAAAAAGAGAGAGAAAAAAAGAGAGAGAGAGGAATAGGAAGACTAAAAAGAGAGAGCGAAATAGAGAGAGATATGAAATTAAAACGAGAGAGAAAAAAAGATAGTGAGAAAATAAAAGAAAGAGAGAGAGTGTGTGTGTGAGAGAAAGAAAGAGAGAGAGAGAGAGAGAGAGAAAGAGAGAGAGAGAGAGAGAGAGAGAGAGAGAGAGAGAGAGATTATGGGGGGAAGTAATGAAAGAGAGAATGAGCGAGCGAGAAAGCGACATTCAAGATTTTTTTTTCTTTTTGTCTTTACATAAAGAATACAAATCCCTGCTACCGTGGATAAAAAAATAAAGGTTGTTTTTCTGTATCACTCACCGAAAAAAACCCATGAAAAACAAACAAAACATGCACTCTGATAAAAAAAAGAACCGAAAACAAAAACACTTGCGCTTTTTAAATTTTTCTTTCAAAGCTTGTTTTAGGCATGTCTGAAACATGGTAAATGCCACCAAAGCCCTGCTCAAAGCTTTATTTATACTGCCTGTCCATTATCTTGCGTGTGAAAACATCATACGTCAGGTTTTCCAGGGCCTGCTCGTACATTGTCCTGAAATAAAAAAGTAAGAAGCCAACAATAAAGCGAAAAACCCACTAAAAATCAGTAATAAAGCGAAAAAGGTATTCAGAGGATAGATAAAATTTTCAATGTTCCTTACCTGAAGATCTGTTTGTTACAACTTTTCATTGAGCGCGATTATGACCAAGAAAAAGATTGACGGGTAGCGACAACTCAGTGCTATGGCAAGCGAACCAATGTCTTTCTCAACAACAACAATAACAACAACAAAGATAGAAGGAAAAAGAGCAAGTAAGGGAGACATTTGTCCATTTTTTTCTGCAGTACAAAACGCAGAGGTTTTTAAACTGATTTTTGGACTGTCAGATAAAGATTCTATACTTTCAAACCCTACAATTATTTTTTAAGGCTACGATTACTAGAAATAAATTTATGAAAATAATTCATTAGCTTTTATTGATTCTCCTATCCATAAATGAACTTAAAGCTGGTGTTATAAATATTTTGAAACAAGTTTTAAATAATCTTTAGAACCTTATCGTAGCGATACGTCAGAGATCCTTTTGTCCGGCTTTATCTTGTAAAGTAGATAGTAGGCTTTTCTGATATATTTTTGAGACTCCTGTTATTTTTTTGGTATCAGTATGTTTTACAGCGATATCCAACTAAAGACCAATATAGCTCTTTCTTTAGCCAGATATCATTCTCATTTAAAATTAGTTTCTAAAGGCTGTTCACCAGAAATTGAAAAGCTCAGCTTTGGTAATATTACAGTTATTAAGTTAATGACACCTTTGTTCACAGCAAGGCCAATAATACTTGTGCATTCTACATTGGCTCATACAGTCATGTGAGAATTAACCCTTTATTGCCCAAGAACCTTCAAAATTTAAGATTTTTAACAAAACTGACGTTGTTGTTAGCAACAGTGCTTGTATGTAAACGTTAAAATTTCATCACTCTACCTTTATTCTTTTCATAGTGTGCCTTTTTATAAATTAAAAAATAAACAGAGGAATTTTTTTTTGAAAAGCACATTTTTTTTTCAAAATCGTCGGACTGATTTTCGAAGCATACCAATGAATAAAATGTCATTGCTAAAAGGAAAGATTTTTCGAGTTTCTAATAACTCAGCAATGGAGAAATGGGCAGGTTGCATTGATAAAAGTTAACTTAAAACACATTTTGATGGCGTCTTTTTTGTAATTTTTAGAATAGTGAGACTTCTAAGTACCGTCGAGAAACAAGCGTTGTAGGAGAGCTGTACTTGTTTCGTCTCTTTTCTTAAAGCTTAAATTTTTAACCTTACTAAAAATATTGTGATAAGCTTTATGTTTAAGCTTCAAAATCTGGCAAAGATATTAGTGTAACAAGCATGCCACATCAACGACCGCGACCAAGTCTGGTCGCCTTGCAAATTTGGACGTTAAGAGTCAGGTCTCTTTTAATACCGTACCGTGCAGCTTTTCTATGAAGTAGTTGTAATGAAAAAGAAAGACTGACTGAAAGGGGTGTGGGAAAAGGGGTATGGGGGGTAGGAGGGGTTATGACAGCGATAAAAGTTGTATAGGGACATTTTATAGGCTTGATATCATCAACAAAAAGGGAGCAAAAAAAACAACAAAACAATAACATCGAAGTAATTTCCATTTGGACAAGTATTTCTTTTTTTTTTTTTTTGCTATTTATCTATTAGCCTCTTTTGTATTCCCTACTTTTACCTGATCTCAATGTTTTCTGTTCTTCTTTTTTATACCGGCATTTCTCTGCCTGTCTCCTCTTTTTATTTCTAACGAAAGTTGAAAACGATGAACTTCTTAAAAAAGACAGACTATGTTATCCCTATTAAGAAATGCAAAGATAATCCAAAATGTTTTAGCATTCGCTCTATACCCCACCCTTCTTCCTTACGGAATTTTTTTTTTTGCGATATGAAATAACTATGTAATAACAAAAACATTAGTAATAATAAGAAAAAAAATCTATGCACGGCTAAGGAGGTGCATTTGAATATACTTTTTAAAACATCAAAAACATTTCACCTGGAAAATGGATACCTGGGTAAAAGCAGTGCTTGAAATTTGTGGAATGATAATATTTAAGCAAGACAGTAATTTATTTTTCAATTTCCAATTGTCTACTTGTCTACGTTATCCATGTTTTTGAAAACTTGTATGAAAGAAACTGTGTAGCTTTTATTTTGTCAAGCGCTTTGAGACTTTATATTATTGTAAAAAGCGCTATATAAATTTAGATATTATTATTATTAAGCGCCTAACAGGCAGCCGCACTGTAAATGCCCTGAAAAACGAGTTGAATTCACTCTGGTGGTGTGTATTGGCCTGCTGGGGGGAAGTATGTAAAGTCTTGAGACTGATTCGGCGGTGGAAGACTTTAACCATAACATTTTCTTTTTATCTACCTGGCTGTTTAATATTTTTTTTTCATATTCATCTCATGACACTAGAATAAATCTGCGTTAAGTATTCTTAATCATAACAAGCGAACAAAGCGCGCAAAAAAGGATAAGAAAACTATGAAACAATCTGCGCTAAGTGGCGGAGCTGCAAGGCAGTATGCTCTGCTGGCCAGGTTACGTTTGTGGTCAACTAGTGTCCGGCAATGAACACTAAAGGGTCTTTGGCCCAGCAGCTGTTTTAGATTGAGATAATCGAGTAAACAAGATAACAGCGTTTTCGTCTTCTATTGATTCTCGAAACCTGGTTTAGTCAGAGCAGCCTCGAGGAAATTAAAGCGGTAGGCGCTACTATGGCCTTGATGAACGTTGACATTCTCCGAGAGAGAGAGAGAGAGAGAGAGAGAGAGAGAGAG
>BMAT01010610.1:340482-355870 GCA_019649035.1 Elysia marginata | reverse complement strand
AGAGAGAGAGAGAGAGAAAGAGAGTGAGAAAGAGAGAGAGAGGTCTTTAAACACATATCATTATTACATTGAGAGAAAATAAATTATTCATGTGGCGACCAGTTGATCAGTTGCATGAGCTTCAAAACACTGAACAGAAAGACATGACACTTCATGTTTTCTGGCAGGTTTAAAACGTTTCATACCGAAACGGTTCAATAACCAAATTCTTCAGATCAGCGTTTTCATGAAACGTGGAAAGAGGGCGCTGACAGTTACTCTAGTTAAAAAAAAAACACATTCAGCAGTTAGGGAACATGGCCGTTTCTGTTTCTCATTGTGGCGTTATCTTTTTATGTCGATAACAAACGACATAATTTTTTCAAGACAATACTCATAAAATCATAGATCGAAAGATCCAAATCAATAGCAGAGGCAGTTTCCAATCATTCAGTCCATGTGTTCATCCCCCCCCCCACCCCCCATAAATCGTTTACTGTAAAATATTTACATTTCAACACAACAAAGTGAAATAAAATGTACAAGAGAGCTAGAAGTGGAGAGGCTAAATACTGCATTATATGGCTTTAAAAATATGACGCTAAGGCCCATTGGAAAACTATAAGCTGCACAAAACTAAGTTCATTATTTTCTAAGCAGAGCATATTATTACAAAAAAAACTGAGGGCATTTTCTTAAATCTAGAGCAACACATAATGTACTAGCTCTTAACCTTAAAAACTAAAAAAGAAACGAAAAATTGACACGTGCCGATAAAAAATAGTGCTCTAAAGAATCCTCAACATTAAAAGAAATAATAAATCTCTCGTTCAACTGAAAATTATAGCTTTTGTCTTCTTTCTCTGCTCGATAAAAATATCTATCTAACACTGTTGCCGGCTCAAGAACCGTTACAAAATAGCGCTTTTTTAAAGGCTCTGTGACATCTTATTCACACACCTGTTTGAAAGCTTTTTGATACCTATCTCTTAGAAAAGGAGTAAGTATGCGTTGAACATTTCTAATCACTATCAGTAAACAACAACACCAACAAAAAAGAACAAAGTAGACGAATAAGACGCAAAAATCGGGGCTATTTCATGTGAGGAGCGGCCAGGTAATATCCTGTCCAGGCCGAGTCAGGTTTGTGGTCGTTAAGGGTCCGGCAGTGTGTGGACACGAATGGCTCTTAAGCCGGCAACAATTTTCGACAGAGATAATCAAGTAGATAACGATAACAACAACCAAGTCCTATATTGATTTTGAACGCTTGAGCTGGCCAGAGCTACATTGAGGAAATCAACGTGGCAGGCGTAACGACAACATCTTCCTACAGCACTGATACCACTTGACATGTTAAAAACACACGTTCGTCACACTCACAGAATAAATAGATAGATAAATAGACAGAAAGAGATGATAGAGAGAGGGACGGAGGGAGAAAGAGAAGGAGAGAGAGTCAAAGGCAGGGACAAAGAGACATGGAAATTGGTAGCGAAAACATCCTAAATAAAATACAAACCATTGTTCACAAAGTATGGGGAAATTCCCAGAGCAAAATAGATAAATAGAAAGGGAGAGAGAGAGAGAGAGAGAGAGAGAGAGAGACAGAGAGAGAGACAGAGAGACAGACAGAAACATAGACAGACAGAAAGAGAGAGAGAGAGAGATAGGATAGATGAGCTTTTTTAAACACGCATCATTAAACACCTCGAATCACATATTAAAATTGAGAAGGAACAGTTGTTTCAACTTGTAAATCTTGAAGAGATTCCTAATCATAGCAAACAAAAAAGAGAAGAAAACAAAACAACATAAAAAAGCATTAGAAAAAAAAACTGATTAATGAACAATTAAATGGGTTATGTGTGGAACCTTCAGGCAATATCATGTCTCGGAAAATTGACTCGGAAAAAGACTGTGGTCATCCGATGTCCGACAATCTTTGGACACTAACGGTTCTTGAGCCGACAACAGTGTTAGACAGAGAGATTATAACCGAACAGAGAAAAAAGAAAGAAAACAAACTCGTCGTCTACTATTGATTCTGGAAGCCTGGGCTAGTAAGAGCTGCCAAAAGGAAATCAAATCGGCGGTCGAGATCCACAATACCTTCTTATGGCCATGATGAAACTTGACATGCTCCGAAACAAGAACAAAGAGATAGGGATAGACATAGGGCGATAGATATAATTAAATATTGAGAGAGCGTGTGTCTGTGTGTGTGTGTGTGTGAGCGAGATAGAGAAAGAGAGAGGGAGAGTGAGAGAAACACACAGACAGAGACACAGAGACAGACAGACAGAGTGAATGTGTGATTTATAGAGAATATGAAACTTGGCATGCTCCGAAACAGAGACAAAAAGATGGGAATAGACAGAGGGCGATATATAAAATTATAGAGAGAGATTTTGTGTCTGTGTGTGAGAAAGGGAGAGACAGACAGAGTGAGTGAGTGAGTTCTAGAGAAACAGAAAGTCTTGAAACGCACAACATTTTTTTTTTATCTTGGAATAAAAACTACTAGACGATCTTTTGTTTGAGATTTAGAAGACTGAACAAAGTGGAAATGAGATGAAAGCTTGAAAACTTCACGTTTTCTGACATGTTTAACATTCAAAACAAAGCTAAGCAACGATAAAGCAAGAAACTCGTTAAAGGCGAAGGAGACCGCTGAGAGCTGTAATCAGGTGGAATGGACATTCTGGTTATCACGTGATATTATTTCTGGTATTCTGTTTCTCTACATAGTCTTTTCATTTTTTTCTCCATTTCTATTTTCTTCAGTAAAAGCGGAAAAGGACAAAGTAAAAAAAGAAGATGTGTATATGTTACAAAAAGTTATCATCAATATAAGGTTGTTTTTTTTAACTTAGTAAGATCTCGCTGGCAAACACAGATTTTAGTAGCATTTCGCCTTAAAGGACTGGCATTTTGTGCAGGATATGCATTGGCATCGAAAATGATGCCTTGATAAAAATGAAGATTAACCTTTACAGACCACAAATAAAGACCTGAAGGTGGGAGAACGTTACATATAAAAGGGATTGTTTTGCCCGCTTCTTGACTGAAATCTAGATTCAATGTCTGAAATATGACTTTGATCTAAAAATTAGTTTAGATTAAAATAATATGTCTTGATTTTGAGTGTAGACGAATCTGCGATTTAGACTCTTCATTTTATTATTTCTTCTCTTTAAGTAAAGGTGAAGGACTAGATTTTATCTATTGGACGGACATTTGGCTGGGAAACTTTTTTTCACCATGAAGCTTGTGTTCAAAGAATATTAATTCAATAGCTTACTTAAGATTTTCTAACTCGTAATCAAGAAAAATAACACATACCGAGGGAAAACTGTAGTATAAATAATGAACAACAAATGCCAACTGGTAATTCTTGCTGGAAACGTGATGTGATACTTAAAGATTAATAATAATAAAAAAGAATATTTTCACGGTACCCTTTGCGCTTGCTGGATTGCTGAACACAAGGTATTCATTTTTAGGCCCATGTCACGATGATGGACTGTGAACAGTACAAGTTCCCCGAGGGTGATATATCCTGCAATGAAGGCCTACTCACGGTCGCCTCGATCCCAATGAAAAAAAAAAGGACTTTTGTTAATTGAGTGTACCCACTATTAAATTCCTGGTACTGTTGCGTTCTCAATAGTAGAGGGTCAGTTTGAGGTGTTGATTATGAAAAGTCTTTTTTCAATAAGGCCGCCCCCCGCCCTCCCCTTTTAAATCACACATAATTTTAATTTTGTGTGTGTGTGCGTGTTTACGATGGTTGTTGATTGAATAACGGCAGATTCGCAGCGTTTAAGAAGTTCTGGTAAGGTTGTCTTTTGCTTTGTTTAGTACTTTATTGTTTGTCCATTCAAGCTTTTTAGCGAATCTAGCTCGGCCTTATTTGCAAATTTTGTTATAAATAATTTCATGTCGATCTTTGCCACAACAGTACAGTAACAGAGCAGTCAGCTAGCTCTAAGTAACAATTATCACCTTGAGTAGGCGGTCGGTTATTGTGCTACACATCTCAGACCATAATTATAAGCTTTAATAGCCAGTCAATGTAACGGGGTCATGACGGACCTCGTGCTAAATAAACTGACAATAATTGCGGGAGAAATAAGTAATATTATAGTTTCAAGACCACAGGACTAGAACTCATATAAAGTTGTTTCTAGAATTAGAAATGTAGGTTAGTTTTAAGTCCGTAAGATTTTCTTGGGAAACAATTGGTGAACACAATATGGAAATTATAAGGTCCTGTTCTTGATGTTTACATCTTTATACAACGTGTAAAGAATTGCGCTTTAAAAATCTAGTCAGTCGTTTTAATTTGATCATTTAACTCTTTTTTTTCATTTAACTGACAGTATATGAAGGGCATGTTTTGCTGAAAATAATGTTTGGCAAAATTAAATTCCGGTAAAAAATTATTAGTTGTTTTACACATTATTAACGCCTTATGAAGTCGACATATAATGAGAATTTANNGGTAAGCAAAATTAATCATTCATTGAATAAACATAAATATTCTCTTACAGAAGATTAAAAAACTTTATCTTCCGTACTTTAACATATAAAGTGTCACGAAACATTATTATTATTGAGGCGAGGATAGAGGGTGCTGAGGTCAAAGGAAGTGAAACTAAGAGAGCAGAGTGAGACGCAGAAGACTGGCTTGGAATTAGTGACAAAATCATGCAGGACTGTTTGTATAGAAAAGCCTCTTGTTCCGAAGCAGGATTTTGGACGCAACATCTACAACAAGCAAGAGACATCACCTGATAGAGAGGAAAAAGAAGAAAAAGAAGAAGAAGAAGAAGCAGAAGAAGAACAGCAACATCAACAACAACAAAAACAACAACAACAACAAAAACAACAGCAACAACAAAGACAACAACAACAACAACGACAACAAAGACGATATTACAAATTTGCAATATTTGAAAAAGTATCTTCCACAACCACTTGCCCATCGAAAATTTCAGTAGTCCATGATACTTATCTGTTAAAAAAACACAAGTTTAACTTTCAACTTAAATCAACAAGAGCTTTCCGTTGGCTTGCAAAACTGTGAAGTTATTAGACCTTAATTGCTTAACATTTATACGTAATTTTTTTTCATTCGGTTAGAATATCAAAGGCAAAGAGGAGCAACTTAGAGATACGTTTCAAAACTTTAACTAAGTAATTCGAAGTACATTTTTATAGGTATTGAAAATGAGATTGAAGGAGTTCACGATTAGTAAAACAAACATTAAAAAACACCACGTACAATGTATGTTTTACAATACTTCATAACACACACAAGGGTAGATACAATATCCAGGCCGAGATTTTAGTTGTAGAGAAGGAGGGAAAGAGAGAGGAAGAGAGAGAAAGAGAAAGAGAGATAGAGACGGGACAGACAGAGAAAGCATACAGATACATACAGATAGAGACATAGACCTAGAGAATGCAGTAAATTGTTTGCTTGAATTATATGTAACGGTGTCGACCTCTAATAAACAAACTAGACAAGGTGACTAATCATAGGCATGATGAAATAAAATCATCTCTGGTGTTGTCACTTGGTGTCATGTATAGGTGTTACATCTGGTTTGCCTATGCGATAAATTCAGCTAAAAGTATACTTATTAAGTATTCAGTTGAGCACTATGAAGTTTTTAATGGTGCTTAATTATTTCTATTGTATGTGATCAATGCTATTTGCTGCTCTAGTCTTTACTTAAAATATATAACTTATCGAAACCAAGTAATCATTGGCTTAATGAAATAGGTTCTGGTCGCCTTTTTAAATTGCTCCTCGGATACAATTTTGCGAATAGTTTGCGGTAGTGAATTCCAGACCTGTGTGGCAAAATTTGAAACTGATTTTAGCTAACTTCTAGGTAGGCAAAGTAAGTTTGCGTCGACAGATCTAAATTTTTACAAAGAATATATTTTTGGATAAGATCAAAAAAATTTAAGATGGATCTTTATCTTTTGAAGTTTTGTGACACAGCAAAGCTATTTTTTATAGTATTCTAAATTGAACAGGAAGAACAAGAAGTTTGATTAATGAAGGTGTTATACGCTCACCCTTTTTTATATCTTTGTTAGCTGCCACGTTATGAAAACACTTTAACTTATGTATTTTGTCCATTGTTAGATTATAAAGGAAAGAATTACCAAAGTCAATACGTTAATAAAAAAGGTAAATAAGTTTCTTCAACGAGTCTGCAATTAAAATAGCACCCCCCTCACCAATTCTACGAAGCTCGTTATAAAGAATTTAACAAAGATGAGTTTCATGGTTTTTCTGAACAGGTCACAATCTAGCACGCACCCACGTTTTTCGCTTTCTTGGCAAAGAATACCTTTTCAATATCTTTTTTATCATTATAATATTCAACATCAAGTTCACGTTCTTTTTGTTTAGGATTAAATAGTAGCAATTCGGCTTTTTCTTTATTCATGTTGAGTTTCTTTAAATTCATACATATTTTAACATCATCGATAAACCGTTCCGTATTTACAAGGAACTCTTTTACATCGATTGGCTGTGCAGATTGATAATCATAAATAAGTATCATCGTCGCACATATATGGAATGACATGACATGTTTTTAATTACGTTTCCTAAAGGCTAAGTGTACAGAGTATACAGAAAAGGTCCTAGTATTGACCTTCTGTGGTATTTCATAGTTTAAGATCATTGCATCATTCTGACGTTGTATTACAGGCGGCTAATACAGACAAATTTTTAAGCTCTTTTGTTGGAAAGTTTCATTTCTTTAAGAGATGATTAACAATAGCATGTTACAAAGATTTAGGAAAGTTCCATATAACAAAGAATCATTGATCATTTTTGAGATTATCTCAATCAGGCAATCAAGGTGTGTAACTAATAGCGGTGTTGGTATAGGCTGCAAACAGAATAATTTGGAAGGCGACGATTTCATGATTTTTCTCACTTCGTCTTCAGTTACTGATCTAAAAAACTCACATAGTATCACTTTGAAACGACTAAAAGACAGGAGGTTGCCTAATGGTACTAATTTTACCATGAACAAAAAATCGCTGAAAACATTGCATACTTCATTTTGGGTGGCACTGGGGGCAATAAACATTCATCATACCTTAAACTATGTAAGTCTATAAAACATTTTAATTATTTTCGCCATGTACAAGGAATAAAAATAAAACAAAAATCTTTGCCTTTATTTTTTAGCTCAAGTTATACGACATTTGACACTCTAGGACAGGTTACAAGACTTTTCTTCAAGGTATTCTGTTTGATCAAGCAGAAACTACGCCTTATAATACTGATTGAAAAAATTGCTCATATATAGTCCCTACAATTGTCAACGATGGAGCAATGATTTCTTTCTCTTTCACCGTACACAGAACAAAGTGTTAGTGATGGAGTGTGTGTGAGGGGTGTATGGAAAAGGGGGCGGGGGCTGTTGAGGAAGAAATGAAAACATAAGAAAGTTAGCTTTTATCTTGATCTTAGTTAAAACTGTTAAAGAAGAGATTATGAGATAACAAAAACACGAAGAAGATGAGATAGAGGAAAAGGACAAAGAAAGAAGACAGAAATCGAGATGTGGATGAAATATCGAGTAGTTAAGAGGAATATAGATAAAACGGGAAATAGTTGAAGAGAAAGAAAATATGTTGAGTTAAAGATCTAAAAGAGATAGAGAGGGAGAAAAAGAGAGTGAGAAAGAGATGAAGAGAGAGAGGTAGAGAGAATGAGAGAGAGAGAGAGAGAGAGAGAGAGAGAGATAGAGAGAGAGAGCTACATAAAAACTAGAGGGTTGTCATTGGCCCATACCACACACCAGACCCCAGACCTGTTAATGAGTGCCATCTCGTGGTGGGTTCTGTTCTGTTTCTTCTCCAGATGCTCACACCGTTAATTTAAAAACAAAGCTTGAAACACACCACCTGTCTGCAGCTTTTACACAAGTTAATTTTCTTAACTTTGGGGGGGGGGGGGGGGGGGNTTGCATTTCTTTTAAACCTCATGAGATGAGAAACATTGGTTTTTTTTGTTTTTTTTTAAGTCTGTAAAAAGCACGAATCAATTCAAAAAAGGAAATCATAAATTATGCAAAGATACTGTTTGGCCCCAGGTATGCAGAAAAAAGGGAGAAAAAAAAACATAGCCGTAGAATTAAGCTTGGTTTTCTGGTGCTTTTTCTTCACCCCCTCCTCTGTTAAAATATAATTATAAAGCTTAAAACTCACAAGGACAGATAGGAATTGGACATTACATAGAAAAATAATAAATAATGTGAATGTTTTACACATTTTTTTTTAAAGAAAGTGACGAAAAAAAAAACAGAATGTCACGTAATTTTTGTTGCCTGTGGGCAATGCAGGAAGACGTTTTTTCCACAAAATATGGATACATAACACAGGTTTGGCAAGTGGTATTTTATACGTTGGAGGAGTATCGCTCTAATGGCATAATATCTCCCCTTATCTTTTCGAACAAAAGGTGCATTTTCAAATCAGAAAACCACACATAAAGAAACATATTGGCGAAGCAAGTAGCTTTTCGTAATGATTATTAAATTTTTTGAGTTTTAAATAACAGCGAACTTTGTCCTAGAAATCAGGGTACACTTAAATCTTGCTTCCTGGCCACCAAAAAACGATAGGCAAGTGATCAGAGTGATAAGAATAGAATGTTTTTTCCAGTAACGTAAAATTCTTACTTAGCAGAGGGCACACTTTTACAGTGTAACCCCTAAACTGAGACCCACTCAATAAAGACTACCTCTCCTATGTGACTTTAAAGTTGAGAACGTCCGTCCGCTTGTATAGGTAAAGGAGTTCAACCCCAGAACTAAGACACTTACCCCCCCCCCCCCTTATAATATTATGAGACCTGTTTTTACCAACATTTCTGGTACAGGGGTTCCACTATATATATGATTTCCCAACAATTTAGATGTTATTGCTGTTAACTCAGAGCTTCAAATTAGCTGATAGGAAAAAGATGAGTTGAAAACAATACAAAACAAAAGCTACATGACACCATCCTGAAACACACACTGTATTTATTTAAAAATCTACAAACACTTTTGGAAACTGATATCAGACATTGTTTTGGATGGAGAAAGCGCAAATTAGCTTTTTTCTTGCTTTCTTACATTGCAAAATATATATACAAGAGATAGTGAAAAAAAAAGGAACACTTTTTGCTGTGTTGTATGAATTTTTTTATACAAGTCATTTAAATTTCCCTTTTATAAAAACTGTGAAAAGAAAGGAAACGCCCAAACATTTCTCAGCTATTCTTTCTTTAATCTTGCAACTCCTTAATCGTCTTTTAAGCCATTTTGTTTCATCTCCTGTTCCCTTTTATCCCTGCTGGACGTCTTACTGCCAAATGACATAAAGCTAGAGACAGCCACAAAGTTGCCGCTCGCTATGCATCTTTCATGAACAAAATTCTCATTGGTCTCGAAGACTTTCACGGGAGTACGTCTCTGGAGAGCGTTCGCAGAGAGCTTTCCTCTTGCCACAAGCGGTTTGACGAAAGCAACCTGTCAAAGAGAGCAAAGTCCTGGAATTTCTGATGAGTTGTCCGTGTCTCCAACCACATACACTCAGGTGGACACACAAAAAAAAGATTAACATTGTTTTTTCCCATCCGTCAAAGTCTAAAACAATAGTTGAACAATAATCTTTCTCTGTGTGTTAACATATTGTTTTTTTTTGTTAATTTTTTTTTACTTTGAGGCCACGTGAGGGCGGGGCTTACATTTTGTTTTTACTTAAATGACTGGTGTTTGTGTTCACACACTGTCATAGTAAAGGGAAAACGAGAAGCTATCGAAACATAGGAGGCCGAGAAAAGAAAGTTAGACGAAAGAATTTCTTGAGAGATACAATGATGATAGGTGTAGCAGTAAAATGAGACGATCACAAACTTATCTAGCATCAGACAAGACGAAGGGTGCTTATGTTCTGTTCTTGTACTGCATTGTTTTATATTTCGTCTTGTCTGTCGCTAGATCTAAGTTTGTGATCATTTTTCTGTAATATTACAAGCTGTCGTAGTACTGCATTTTCCATACCGCCCTAAGGCAGAGAAACGCATCCGAAAATTGATTGATATCAAGATAAAAAAAAAAAACAAAAGAAAAAAACCCCACTGCTGCCAGGTGTTTAAACTCGCTCCATTGTGACGGTTTGATATTTCATAATACTGTTTGTAGTTGAAATAAGCCGATATGGCTTTGACACAAAGACCGACCCAGGTGAAAAACAGCATTAATATAGTTATAATTATATTTATACAATACGTCATTCTTTGCTTTGAGATCGCAGAAAACTTTTTAGCTGAACCAAACCTCTTCAACTTTAGTTGTTCTTATTCTCTGTCTAATTCCTGCTGTATTCTGACCGCTTGTCTGTTGTCTGTTTGTATCTTTGTAGTTCTTTGTTATAAAAAGGATGCCAGTTTTTGAGCTTTCATGCATCTTATATCACATTAGCATCCTGTTTCTCTTTAGTTCCTCTCTCATAACTCCTCTTCTCTCTTCTCTCTTTTCTTATCTATTTCTGAATTTCTGTCTAGAGCAAATGAGAGAGAAAGGCAGAGAAAGTGAGCGAGAGAGAAAGTAAAAGAAGAAGAAGAAGAGGAGGATGAGGAGGAGAGTAATGATTCTACATGCTAAGATACCGGAAAAAAATTGTTGTCAAATACCAAGATCATTGAGTTTTGGACATCAATTGTGTCAATCGATTATGACATACATATAAACAACATAGATCTTACAATTATTTTTTTTGTTTCGAGAATCGGATCGCTGTAATTAAATTAACACACCTTTACAGTTTGAACAAGGCTTTAGTTTATCCTGGGGTAGACTGATTTATGTACTCTTCCTTGCTACAACAAGGCGATAGGAACGATCAGGTTTTAATTAAATGTCTTTGATGCTATTGCTTGCATATTGTTAAAGAAATCTACAGCTGTGTTTTGACGAGGTGTTCGAATTTGTTTTGGTTAAAAGTTACCCTTTCCGTTCTAAACACGACAAGAAGGATTACAAGGCAACATAATTATTAAAAAAGAGAGAACAAAATTTAAAAAAGGACTACAAAAATAGACCCAAATAGACTGAACCGCTACTATCTTTTTACGGATTCAAACGAGATTGTAAGATTAATAGTATATTAGTTTTCCATCACTGACTATGAAGCAGTTTATTTCGGAAAACACCGATGTATTGGTTACTAGTACGGTGGCCTAGATTGGTTATGATAAATGATATACAAGTATGAAAGTATGCTTACACCATTTTTTTAAAGATATTAATAAGACGGAGATAACATGACATTATCTGCTGAAAATTTCAATACAAACTTTTAAATTTACGTGATATATTGATATTGAATAATCATGCACATTTTATTTAGCTCTTTTTTAGATGTCAATTTTTCTATAAACTTAAAAATAATTATATACTGCAATAAGACTTCCATGTCCAGTTTTAGGTGAGAGTAAATACAAACATTTTTTTGGTGGGGTGGTGCTACCTCTTAAATCATTCTATATCTTTTAGGCACAGAACGAGGTTTTAAACAAATAAAGTTACCATTTGATGTTTCTCTCGTTAAGCACAAACTACAGAGGCAATTTTGGTCTGTCCATCTTTCCAATAAAGCAGCTTTGAGGTGAGCAAGTATTGACGTTTTCAGAGGAGTAACAAAAGATGAAAACCCACAGGTCTGCTCCCGAACCTCTTCAGACGGGACTGATGAGTGAAACTATTCAATCCTTGCGTGTAGGGAGGAAGGGGGGCGGTTCTAGTACTATGACTTGTTTGTTCACTTGATTGTTTCTTCGCATCCTTGTTGAGCTCGAAGGTGGTCTTGTTTGTATGAGCACTTAGCTTCGAGACTTTAAGCCTTCAGGATGACGTAAGTGTTAGCAGTTATAGAAGTTTTATTTAGATATAGACCCTTGTGGTCCGAATAAACTTTATGAAAAAAGTTTAAACATGACGTAGGACTAACTCGCCAATTAAGAAGTTTTGTTTATCATACGGTTCTTCTACAGTCGATATGTCTCGTTTTGCCAATAAACCCTTATGTTCTTGTTGCAGATGCTGTAAGAGATTGCATTCTTAAAAACATGTTTTTTCATAAGTTCAAACAAGCAATAACGCTTAAAGCAAAGCAAACAATCATGATTTCACTAAAAAACGAATGAAATGTGTCTGAAAAGATTATAAACATTGGACGAAACTTTATACTCAGGGAGTTGTATATAAATTACTCCTGGCTTTTGATCATAGAACATGTTAGCCTATAGCTATTAGGGGTTTGATGTTATTATACTGATTCTGATTTGTCTAAAGCAATGAAAGCGTTGGTCAATTTTTTTCAAAATTATGATTTAAAAACATGGCAAAAACGATAGAGCAATATTAATTCCAAGAAGATGATATATATAAGAAAAACACATTCGACAATCATCTCTCATACCAATTTTAGAAGATTTTGAGGAGACAAAACAGTTGAAACTACACAAGAAGTATTAATCTCCACGACTTACAAGTTTTGATGGTGACTTGGTAAACCGTTTGAAAAACATCTGGAAGGATCGGAAACCTGAAAATTGAATCGATCAAATTTTTTTCCATTGTGTCGGGTCTAATTTTTTTCTACAGCCTATTGTTGGTCCGCATAAATTTTGATAAGGTTATTAACTACGTTCTTGTTGAAAAAGTCGAAGCTTTATGTCCCACTGTAACTCTTTATACTATAAAATTTTAAAGGCCATAATAGTTTACCTGTTTTAGATAGTGAATATTTAGAGTGCGAACGCATATAAAGAAAATAATACAACTATTCGCTACGAGCCACTTGTTGTTACAAAAAGGAAAAAAAATAATATTAACGTTTACAATATTGAAATTTTCCTGTGACCATAGGACTGTTTCAAAATATTGCTTATTATCACGAGATTACTAGGGACTGTGATAGACGAGACAAAACATCTACAGAGAAAAAGATTGGTTTACTTAGGTAAATGAAATATGGCCGTAAGAGTTTCATACGCGTCTAACAACACAATCATTGTCAATGATTTCCTTGCGCCAGCGTGTACGCTTATGTATCAAATAAATATAATTTTTTTAAATCAATGAATCGAAAATAACAAAAAAAGGCCTAGAAAAAGAACAACATTTCTAATCACATGGAAAGCAAAAACCTGAATTGACCTTTTTTCTATTTCGCATAAGTAGTGAAGGTAAATAGAATAAAAAAGGTTGATATAATAATGAGGGAAATAAACAACTGTGAACAAAACGTGGGAAAAAGAACAACTCTGAAAAAACGTGGGAAAAAGAACAATTCTAAACAAAACGTGGGAAAACGAACAAATCTGAAAAAAAAAACGTGGGAAAAGGAACAACTCTGAACAAAACTAGGTGAAACGAACAACTCTGGACAAAACGTTGGAAAAGGAACAACTCTGAAGGAAAGTAAAAGTAAACTTTCAATTAGTATTATTGTAGCCCTTTTTCTACTTTTATTAAACAAATCAAGACGGTATCAAATTAGCACTCGTAATAAAGATAACGTTCGATCATACATGATCATCAAAAGTAGAGTAAGCCACGGCAAACTTTCAATTGTCATAAAGGCTTGTTCTCTACGATTAAGAAAACAAGCTGTGTTACAAAACGAGCGAGAGGGTCCGATAGGTACACAGATACTAGAGAAGGAGACAGAGAGAGAGAAAGAGAGAGAGAGAGACAGAGAGACAGAGACAGGCAGCCAGGCACACAGACAGCCACACACCATGGCAGACAGAGACTTAGATAGTGACTAAACGAGAAACAGGGAGACTCAACAAAGAAAGTAAGAGCGAAAGAAAATAGATATATAAAAAGTACTTGAAGGAGATAAAAAGAGAGAGAGACAGAAAAACAGAGTAAGACAGAGATACAAAGAGAGATAAAAGGTATAAAGAACCTGAAAACAATACTGAAAACAAAGCCTTCTATCAGTAAATATTTCTTCCGAAAATGTTCTCCTAGCATTATTATTTACGAATCTCGTGCTTCTCCATCTTAGTCTAATGGAGCTAAGGTCCAAACTGTCAGTATCCTCTCCGTGGATGTTGGACAATCCACAGCCTCAAAAAGATTTATTTTAAACACACCAGGCTCTACAAAGTTACAAGGGCATTTTATTTTTTTTAAACACCGAGGTCTAAGATAGGTCCTTTTCGACATTTAAAATCTGAATCGGCATAAATGGTTAGATTTAGATTCGAATGGAAGTCATTGTAAAAAAGCTAGATGGTATGTTCATAGAAGCAATATTTTTTTTTCACAGTGTGTTTTAGAAGGATGCTCTGGCAAAACAATAGAATGTGTAGAGAATGGAAAACTCAATTGCTCCCTAAGAGTACAGTTTCTTAGATAGAAAGTTCATCTTTTTCTTCCATACATTCTGGTGCAAACGAAACCATTTTAAGTTAAGTTCATTTAACATACTATCACTGAACTTAATGTCATTTGACGCAATAATTTTCTTACCCAAAGTTTTTATTTTCTACACAATTTTCATCGAGAGCCTCTTGTAAAAAACAAAATTTTAGTAAATTTTTAAAAACTTACTTTACTTCAACGGTTTTTCACATCTGTACACGGCTATTTTCGTTCTCTGTATTTTTTTCCTTATGGTCTATACTTTAACTGTTCCTAATTCTTCCTCTGTGACCAAATACACCTGATGCTTCAGACACTGTACTTGTCACAGCTGAGGGTCATTGTTTCAATTAAAACTGTAGTGAGCAAAACAAAATTTAAATATTAACCATGAAAGTTACAGAAAAGCTTTAAATGTATTGGTCACTTCAGGAAAAGTTCAGATGTTCTTGTGGTTCAACGTTGCAGTCTGATATTCGAATATTCTTTGCCGCAACACGAAAAATGGGCTGTTTTTTTTTAATTTGTTCAGAGATTCAACAGCTATAGTTAGTTTGTTACACTGTAAATAGTTTGTTGCACTTACTAGTTTATTGTAATGAAATTCGAGCTTATGCTTCTGTAACCATTTTCGACATTTCAGAAAAAGTTCAGATGTTCTTTTGGGTCAGCATTGTAGTCTGAAACTCCAATGTTTTTTTTCCGTCATAGGAAGAATGGGTCGTTTTTTCATTTGTTCGGAGATTAAACAGCAGCTGTAGTTAGTTTTTTTATGCTTCTACAATCAGAAATGAATGATAGTAAATGTTGCTTGGTAGTCTATATTTCTAAAACGAATCGTATACAGTGTGGGATTATCCTGTTTATTATTGGATATGAAACGATAAAATAATAAGTCATCTTTTTTTTTTTACTTTTCTCTATATTCTTAAAATGTA
>BMAT01010610.1:262268-274399 GCA_019649035.1 Elysia marginata | reverse complement strand
TTTTTTTTTTCAACTTTTCAAAGGAACTTACTGATAAGAGTGTGGAGTTTGACAGGCTTGTCCTTGTATCCGAAAGCATTGCCATTGTTTTGTTGTTCGTTTTTTAACGAAATTTATGTTCCTAAAAAACTGAGTTCGAAAGGTTCGAACATTAAGAAATGTAGTTCAAGTAAAGTAAAACGTGATTAAAATATCAATCTTATCGGCCGAAAAAGAATAAAAAAAAAAACCCACTGTTTTAAGGATAATTTCTATTAAACGTTTTAACAGAAACTTTTTGAAACATTTTATGGGAGTTTTTTTCAAAAGCTTTGTTTTAATGTCCTCTCTTATTTTTCCTACACGATTTTGTGTTATGCTGTTCAAGTCATCACCACTACTACTGCTAGTACTACAACTACCACCACCCACCAACACCACAAATACCTTCTCTACTACTATTATTACTACTACTTATACTACTACTACTACCACTACTACTACTACCACTACTAATACTACTACTAATACTACTACTACTAGTATTACTACTACTACTACTACTACTACTACTACTACTACTACTACTACTACTACTACTACTACTACTACTACTACTACTACTACTACTACTACTACTGCTACTACTAATACTACCACTGCTCCCACAACTTCTACTACCGCTACTGGTGATACTGTTGCTACTATTGTTATTACTTTTACTACAGCTACTGCTGCTACTATTATTATTATTATTATTATTATTATTATTATTATTACTACTCCTACTACTACAACAACAACTACTACTGCATCTACTACTGCATCTACTACTACTACTACTACTACTACTACTACTACTACTACTACTACTACTACTACTACTACTACTACTTCTACTTCTACTATTACTATTACTTGTACGACTGCTACCACTAATTGTACTATTACGACTAACGTTACGTCTAACAAGAAGCGTTCATTGCCTTACACTAATATCAAGTGACTTTAAATTAATTACCACACCACACTCGACCTCATCCCCAGGTGCTAATTTTTTGACAGAATTTACAAGTAAATACTCCCTTTGTTCCCTTTGTTAACGATCAATGTGAAAACCACCTTCTGGTGTAACTGTATGATCACCCACGTATCATCTGTGTTAACGTTATCTGAGATTTGTGCTGATGCGGGAACTAACACTCTGATTATAAGAACCAGATTAGCCTGTAGGGCCCAAGCGGAGACTGCTGTGCTTCGTCATATCGATCCTTGGAGCCTAGTTGTTTTGGAGCAGTTGTAAAAATTTTCATACCTCTTTAAGCAATCAGTGTTTATTACAATATTGATCATTTGTTATAATCACCTCCGGTTTAATCTGGCGGCAAATTATTCTATATTTTGATGATTTCATTTTAAGAATCTAATTGGAAGTATTGAAACTACTCGTACCATGTTGTGCATGTCCATAGCTTATGCTGTATTTACAAAGCTTTAAAGGAGAAATATATACTTTGCCTAATGCGCCAATTGAAAGCCGTCTTTAGTTAAACTAGTGTTCAGTTTATAGACAATTTTTCAATAAGTATGTAGGGTTATTAACTCTTAAAAAGACTCGAAACATGTCGTAAACATATACTTTGGGTACCGAGCTATGTATCAACTAAATTATACATTTGAAATGTCTAAATGGTAGAACAATGCCACGCGCTAAAAGTACTATAATATTGTAAAGACATTTCTATCGAATAATGGCTTTACAAAATGTGGAAGAAAAACAAGTAACTAGATGTGCTTCTAAAGTTCCGCTTTACTTTACAGTTATATTCTTGGCGCAGGCACTTGTAGACTTTTGTGTTTTTAATACCCACTTTAACAGAGAGTACTTACTAGCATTTTAAAAAAGAAATTCTGCTAACATTTCTTCTTCTTTTTTTCCAGAGAACACTATTTATTTTCAATGAAACGTAGCGTTTTAAAGTTTCCCTGAATACTAAAACTATTAACAATGGCAGAGAGAAGGCGGAGTGGTGCAGATACCATGCGTGAGCTAAGAGACTGGCTGGTCACTAAGTGTCGCATCGCAGGCCTTGGGACTTCTACTGACCAGACCGCGGCCGGAGACAGCTCTGGGGCCAGTGCAGATGGCGCGGCCAGCAGGTCAGGCACAGATCTCCAGCACCAGTACTCAGCTCATGTGGTCACCCCTAAGAGTATCCCCCAGTTCGTCATCCCTGGTTCCAATGAATCCTCCCGACAGCCCAGTCTGGGCTCTCAAGATGACCTGCTCTCCCACTCTAGTGGTGATCCAAGTTCTATAGCGTCGTGGTCTGCCTCAACGTCCCCAGCTGTTTCTCCACGCTCCTCGTTTTCAGCTCTAACGGCCCCTGAGGCTTCATCAGTGGATAAAGTCCGGTCGTGTCCAGTGTCTCCGCGCCGTGACTCTCACAGTTTTCTAAGAGATTTCAAATCACGCTCATCGATGTCAAATCTGCCCCACGTATATGTAGACCAGGCATCTCCAACCTTATCAGTGACAAACGGGCATTCCAATCCTTTCCATTATCATCGAAAATATTCGGGCGGTAGTCCCGGTAGACTTCAGTGCCCCCGTAAAGGCTCATTAACGATACCTTGTTCAGATTACTGCAGGCCCAAACCCAGGCGAATGCATCGCTCCTTTCAAGATTTTTACCCCACTAATGGCGAGGATCGTTCTTCCCTGTCACCTGATTTGCTACATGTCACACATCTGACTGCTGAGTTTCGGAGTAACCCTGGCAACAGCACTTACACAGGTCTCACTGATAAAAACGAATACCTACCTATGAAGGAGTCTTTCCGGCGCTCCAAACGCTACTACAGACGAAGGTCATCTCTAGTTACATCTGACGTGCTTCGTTTGCTAAGCCAACACCCAAACCTTGGTGCAGGCCATCCCAGGGGCGCCTCGAGGTCTAGCAGTAGCATCATTCAACACAACCGCAGCTACAAACAGCTTGCGCCCATAGACCCGCTAATTGACAAGAGACATTCCTCCCCGGAAGTCAGCGTCAGTGTTACCAACAGCGACGGACGAATCACCCCAATCAACACGCACAGGAGTGACAATGGTATTAACAGAACACGGCACAGCCTCAACAATAACAACAACAACATCAGCAAGAAAGGCAGCGAAGAAGAGCAGGACCCGTCTCGGTACGTTGACAAAGCGAGGTCGAACTCTCTGAACAGCATCGGCAGCCATCGTATTCCCGTATCAGTGCAAGGCGGGTTGGGTGCAGCGGCGGCAGGGGCAGAGATAATCGTGCCATCTCTACGGGGAAAAACCGAAACAGAACGTGGCGACGTCAAGTTTTCCTTTCAGTATTTTCCAGCGACCAAACGTCTCAAAGTGATTCTTATTCGGGCAGAGGAGCTCCGTTTTCCGGAGAAATCCGAACTCAGTCTAAACCCGTTCTTCAAAGTGTGCCTCATGCCGGGAAAACTGCAGAAACAGGTGACAGAAACTTCACGTCAAACCCGTGCCCCATTGCTCAATAAGGAATTCTTCTTCAACGACCTCGGCTTGGAAGAGATGAAGAGCCTGCGCCTGAGGATCATGGCTTTCCACAAGGCGCATCATCTCAAACTGCCAGAGTACCTTGGCGAGGTTAATGTGCCGCTATCTAACTATGATCTTCTCATGGAGAACCGGATGTGGATGGATTTGCATTTCAAGCCCTACAAAAAGGTATTGTCGAATTCGTTTTTATTGCTATTGTTACAAAAACTACTACTACTACTACTACTACTACTACTACTACTACTACTACAACTACTACTACTACTACTACTACTACTACTACTACTACTACTACTACTACTACTATTACTACTACTACTATTGCTGCTGCTACTACTACTACTACTCTTCCTCCTCCTCTTCCTCCTCCTCCTCCTCCTCCTACTACTACTACTACTCCTACTACTACTACTACTACTACTACTACTACTACTACTACTACTACTACTACTACTCCCACTACTACTCCTACTAATACTACTAATGTTACTAAAAGTACAGGAAAGACAACGACGAATAGAAGTTCTTACTAATGCCGGTAAAAATATACAACTAATAACAATAACATTGATGTCAACAATAATGAGCACACCAATGATTACAAAGTAACAGTAGACGAAGAAGAACAAGACGGAGAAGAAAAAGAGGTAGAAGAAAAAGAAGAAGAAGAAGAAGAAGAAGAAGAAGAAGAAGAAGAAGAAGAAGAAGAAGAAGAAGAAGAAGAAGAAGAAGAAGAAGAAGAAGAAGAAGAAGAACAATAACAGCAACAACAACAAGAAAACACGAAGACTAGTGGAAGTTTAAAATCAGAAAATGATAAATAAGCAACTTAAACATAGAGCGATACAGAAAAGATGAACAGAATCTTAAAACAAAAGTTAAAGTCGCAAAAACTGAGAGAATCAGGGTTAATGAAATGCTGTCATTATTCTGAAAGCTGTGTCGTTTCCTGCAATGAGGGAGTCCAGGACAAGTTGCCGGAATAGTAAATAAGGCAACAAGGTTCCTCCCAGGACCATGATTTCCGTTCCTGTAGTTGACGGATATAATAGAAATAGGTCAAGAGGAAGGAGTATAAAAATCACAGAAAGAGAGAACCAGGAAGAAACGCCTGAAAATGGAAAACCTTTTTTTTTCTATTACATTTTTTCCCTTGCCAGAATCAGTGGTCAAGAGATATCTCAGGTTCTATCAGGGAGATTTCTAACGGGTCTGTTTTACACAGCACGTTATCAATGACACAGCCTTTTTACGTCAGAGCTGTCTGGTTTGATTAAATTTGTCACCAGAGCTCAGGTTTGGCTAGGCTAGCAGCAGCTGAAGACTGTAATGGTATCAGTATTAGCCACCTTCATCCATTATTTAGCTGTCTTGTTGTACAGTCTTACTCGCCTTGAAGAGCGATCGGGGTTTAAAACAAAAACAAAAAGTAGGTGGTAAAAAGGAGACGTCTTTTTTTTCAACTTAAGATCATTTTCGTTTTTGTTCAATGAATATTTTCAAAAAGATTGCATATACCACTTAGGCGAGCGCACACAAAAGGATGCATCTCTTACTAAAAACAAAGGCGTAAAGAGAACTGTTGCGATTTTGCTCACAGTGGAATTCTTTTACTATCGACACCTCTCTAGGCCCGACTAAAATGTCTATGAAAATTATTAAACACTAACATTAGGAAGAAGAAAGTAAAGGGTAAAAAATCTAGGTTATTTTAACCCAAGTTTAGCTTCAGTAGAATCCCTTTAAATTGAATGAACAAGCAGTAAACGATGATTCCTAGAAGGACATTTTTTTCATTAATAATTACGTGATATTAAATGACTTTTTTATTCTCAAAAGCCTGAAACTTATTTAATCATTATAATCATTTGAAATTACTGTGCATTCAATTGAACTCCGATTTACTCAAAGCTTAAACATAACGTCAGTAGGACAAATCCATTATATAACTTGTCTTTGGAACTTGCTTGAGATCTTATGTTAATTTGAAATTTGTTAATTTAAAATAAAATGATGACACTATGCTATGGAGCCGCTGAAAATGAATTAATTACACGTAAAAAAAAGAAATACGATAGCGTCAATAGAAGCTTGAGGCAGACAGGATATAAATGTGTCAAAATGTCAAGCCAATTTGACTTTTACTCGGGGAATTACAAATAATAGTATCCGTCATCGCGCCCAAAGTGGCAGTGACACGTTTATGTTCATCAATGAAAAAAACAACAAAAAACCATAACTTCCGGTCGACGTCAAAGTAGCCTTTGTCTTAGATTAGTTGTTATTATAAAAAAACAAAAACAGTAAACAAAGTAAAAACAGACACCCGAGTATTGCAAATGGTACTTAATGGTATCAGGCACCTGTTTTCCTTTTTTCCATGTCTCCTATTCTATATCTCTCTTCCTTTTTCCTATCTCCGTCTGTCTCTCTTTATCTCTCCCTCTATATCTCTCTCTCCATCTTTCTCTCCATCGTGTATGTCATTTTCATAGTCTCTTCGTCGCAACCAGTACAAGATATTGCAAACTTTCCCATTTCTCTTTATTTCTTTTCTCTCTCTCTCTCTTTATCCTTTCGCTTGAACGCCTCCTCGTTGCCCCCGGCAGTAAGAAGGGGGATGCTGTCGAGCCCAGGCCTGGGCTAGCTCTCCTCGTACGTGTTGCTGTTCCTGGTCGTGTCAGCTCACTTCGAATAATAATCCCGGGGTAAATGTCAAAGATGCCAGCGACGCAGTTTTCTGGTTAATATACAGAAGGCACAACACCAATAGCTGTTACGGAACACTTTTTGGAAGAATTTAAAAGAAGAAAAATGTATAGATTAATGTTTGGTTATGGCATAAGTCAGTATTAAAAAAAAAACATACCCATGCTTTCTATCTCTGCAAAAAGTTGTGAGAAACTATATTGAATGTTTTTGTTAATGTTGGTTTGTTGTTTGTTTTGCTTTGTTTTTGTTGCTTTTTTTGGGGGGGAGGGGTCTCAATTTTTGTTCCTTTAAACTATGTCTAGATTTTCGTTACCACAATTATGGCACAATAAGAAAGTTTAAATTTCCAAAAGCTGTAAAAACACGCAAAGCTAAAAATAATACATTACCAGACACTTATGGATTTAAAAAAACCGCTTTTTAAGAAAGAAGGTTTTATATTAATCTAAAAGCGACTGTCTTTGTGGTATAGTTTTTTCTATTCATTTGACTGTCTAAAAATTCGACTTTTTTTTCTTTATAATGACACTCAGAAATCAAACACTAATAAAGCAAGAGCAAGAAAAGCTACGGTGACTACTATTACTAATACCTGCTACTGCTACTACTATTACTACAACAACAACAACAACTACTACTACTACTACTACTACTACTACTACTACTACAACTACTACTACTACTAATATTATTATTACTACTACACTGTACTACTACTACACTGTACTACTACTACTACTACCACTACCACTACTATTACTACTACTACTACTACTACTACTTTCACTACTAACACTGCGGTATTTTGTTTGATTCTTTCTCTTGTATCCTTTCAATTTAGTAACGTATTGAGTGACGCTTAATCCTTTTTAGTAGCTAGTACTTTCCAAGTTGTTAATATAACAGAGAGTATTTTAGAGAGATGGTTTGGGTTGGTGGTTAAGACGATCAAGTGGGACAGATAGGAAGAAAGAAGAATGACAAGATAAATATCTACATATGTAAGTTTGTAGTGTATTTCTATCAGTCTGTCTGTGTATTAGAGATTCACGCCTCACAGATAGTATGCAGAGGTCTGCAAATTTATGCAGCTATTTTAACCAATTCCGGAAGCCAACTGGGCATACTTTTTTAATGCGATTGGGGTCTGGGAGAGCTTATTTTCAAGATTTAAAATCTGAATCGGATCCAATGCCTAGATCTAGATTTCAAAGCCCAACCATTGCTAAAGCTCGACGTTCGTTAATAATTATGAAAGTTGTTTCTATGACGTGTTTTTTAATTTCTGTTTTACGTTCTTTGTGCACCCTGTCTTGGAAATTCACGCTACGGATTTAAAGGTTAGCGTTCGTTTATCACAGTTTTTATGTTTGAATTTTAAAACAATCAAACGTGAAAACTTATGTGTAATGTGAAAAGTTCAAGAACATAAAAAACATTTCAAATAAAAGAATTTTCGTCGTTGAATCGAGTTAAGATCTATATATAGAATCTAGATGAAGTATTTAAAAGTTGACTCAGTTCTAGAAATCAATTTAGATTATCTGGATGTCAGATCTAGACCTAGAAGACGTTAAAAACATAGAGTCTAGATTAGGTCTAGATCTAGGGATTATTTTTTTGTTTTATACTCTGTGTGTCATGTTCACTTCGATTTTAAGCAGAGAAAGGTCGAGATGTTGCGTCGTAAGGAGATGGAAATTGGAAACAATAATGTATAAACGTATAGACATTTTAGAACAAACTGTTAATTGTTTTGTTTCTTTTACCATCTGCGTGGTGTAGTTAGTTCCATGTTATACTTATTGAAGTTGACGACCGAGATGTTGCTTCTTGAGCATTATGAGAAAGAGAAGAAAATAGCGACCAGTAATATATAAAAATACATAGCAATAAAAAGAGGGTAAAACAGTAGCCTAATAATGAAAGATAAACATAAGCTAAAGAGAAGCTGATTTTATTGAGGAAGAGATGGGGGCGTGAGGACAACTGTAGCCAGAGAGATGATTTTGAGAGGAGAAAATTTTTGATCAGGTGCAAATTCATCCGTTGAAAGTTGGACATACAATACGCAATTATGTAAGGACATGAAGAAAAGAGAGGCAAAGTTAGGCACAGTTCAATCTATTACTCAACCAGATCGAGTACATCTTTAATAATAATCAAGTGTCGTCTTCGGTCCAAAGAATTATACATTAACTGCTCATCTATTATCCTCATCTTCTACTGGAAATTGTTTCGACAGTTTTGAATAGAGGTCTTAGTAGCAATAAAAGTAAGGGCACTTTGCTGATGAGACCATTAACCCCGCAACTGCATTACCGATTCTCTAGCACCGATCTCTATTACCGTTATCCCGTTTATCTAGCTAGCTTCCAATAATGGCCAAGTAAAATTACTTTTCCCTTTCTTTAGACAAAGTGAGCCTCTTTGTTTTCGGCTTGAGTAATGAGTTTATGGTAAACCAACCCAGGTTAAAGACCTTATGAAAAAGCTCCATGGTTACTCTGTTTTAGAACACTTCGCTGTAAGAATGAACATAAACAGCTAAGCCCACTTTCAAACTTTCCACAACTTGAGGTCAGCTCCAAAGAAGAATGAGACAAAAAGAGACATGAATATCTGTAAGGAAAATGTTAAAAATACTAAAACTGCTTCTGGCATCGATTTCTTTTTACCATATGGTTTCGTAACAAACGAGTTGTTTCCATCTATTTATAATATAATGTGTAGGCCTACTTATACAACGGCAAAGAGAAAGTCAATATCAAATGTGTTTACTTGATATTCTCTCTAAACTTGAAAAAAAAGATAGCAAGTTATTGAAAACGGCTCTTATTTACATTCCTTTTATAATTGCGTTTGACAGAGATACGAGCAGTTAATTAAAAGAATGCGATTGGATGGCCTAACCTTTACCATTCTTATCATTTTGATGAGGTAACCTTTTACTCGTTTTTTAAACAGGTCTTATCGAAGTGCAAACCGATGAGACAATAAAACTTCTATGATTAGCAAAAAAGTGTAATTAATTGTAAAGCCTTTTTTAATTTAAGACTCCTATACAGTAAGAGGAAGAAATGCAAACAAGTTTGACATTTCGTTTCATTTTTGACTTGGTTAAGTCTAACTGCGGCATTTTTGCTACGCTAATGTTTTCCTCGGGATTAACTTTATAATATTATAAATACCTGTTCTTCTCTCTAACTTAGTCTCTCTCGAACTTAGTATCTCTCTAGCTTAGACTCTCTCTCACTTACTCTCCCTCCCGGTCTCTCTCTCTTACTATCTACCTATCTCCCTCTTTAACTCTCTTTTCTTGATAAGTAAAGATAATTATCTTTATCCCTACTGAAGTGTTAGATGCAACAGCCAATTCAGACTTCAGTTTATATGTGTCATATTCCTAAAGTTTAAATAATTTTTGTAATGAGCTATTTTTTTTCGGATGGTTCCCTTAGTGAGCCGGGAGGAAAATCTCAAGTTTTGGGAATTCAGCGAAACTAGGCAGACAGAAATCCACCCCATCGCTATAATAAATATCGTCGTATGCTTTGTCTCTCAGTATGTATCGCAATGAGTGTGAATGTGGCGGATGTCGTGAGTTTTCTTATAAACGTTTTTTTTCTTTTAAAGTCTATTGTTTCTTCTTTTTTTCTACAACGTTATCTTAAATCAAAGAAATATTTGTTAATATCTTTTGACATAATATTTATAATTTCGTAACTGATTTATACCTTGTGGAAGCTCAAAAAAGCACTATTTTATTTATAAACGCATTTTTAGAAAATATTGCGAAATCCGGTTCATTTTTACCTGTTGCAAGAGATAAATTCAATATGCGCCTCAAGAACTACTTCGGTAAAACAAAGCGCTTCTGACGTAAAAATACAATAACTGCAATCTACCTTGTCTTCGGGCCATGAAAAAGTATTTTTTTTGTTTTAATAGTTTTTAAGTACAGCTTATTAGCCAGACTTTATGTATTCGTAAACCATTAAAGGATCTAAAGCTTAGTTTTTCAAACATTTGTTTTTGACTACTAAAATAGCTTTTAGAGATGTTTTATCAAAAAGAAATAATAGCAGAGGCAATAAATGTAAATTCTGTGGAAACGCGAAGACTTGACCAGTTCATTTCTTTAGCAAATCCTTCGCAAACCACCATAAGGTTTATTTGAAATGTTAAACAAATCCAACGAACACCTATGCCTAGACTCTCACAATTTCCAAACGAATATACAAGGGCAGGTTGATAATTAATATGTTCCGTTTTCTAATACTTCAGTCAATTTTCGTCACATCGACATAAACTTTTATACATACGGTCTCGAATCATTTGTCTGGGGTTGACTAGCGGAACAAGTTTGTGTGACGTCATTTGTACTTATAATACAGTGACGTGCCCCACAGGATAGGGTAGCCATGTTTTTGAGATAATGATGAGTTCTAATGACCTTCTCATAAAACAGCGCTTTTTTATCGAGTTTTTGGCGGCTGAGGTATATGCTGCAGCGAACATTCATGCAAGAATGAAGACAGTTAAGGTGGAATGTGCATTTCAGAATGTAAAGCCCAATCAATGGAGTATAGTCACAAAACGTCTGTAAGTCCAAGGAAGTTCAAGGTTGATGCCTCTACAAGAAAGGTCTTGCTCACTGTTTTCTGGGACATGGAGCGAGTGGTCCGCATGTAATTTCTGGAGCAACATCAGACTGTGAACTCCTAGCGATATATTTCAACACTCCGAGCTCTCAAACTCAGACTCAGACGTGTTCGGTGTGATAAGGACTGAATCCTACAACACGACCATGCGCGCCCGCACACTAGTGACCAAACTCAGGACGCCATAGGGAAGCTGGTACTTAGGCAGGCTTACGACCCTACATCATCTTCCATACAACCCTATCTTACCCCCTCTGACTATTATTTGTTTCCCTAACTCAAGAAGTACATGAACTAGGGCCATCACAGACTATGACAATGATGAGGAAGTTATCGCAGGTGTTCGCAGATGGTGCCGTGAACATTCGTCTGAACTCTTTGCTGACGGCGTGCACTAACTAGTGAAGCGTTGGAGGCTGTGTGTTGATCGCAACTGGGACCTCGTCGAAAAATAGAGTGCCAAGTAAAGTAACTGAGATATTAAGCTTTCGTTTGACGTATTAATTATGTATATATGCTGTGAAAAATGAAAAAAAAGTTTGCCTAAACGGAACTTAATTATCAACCTGCACTCGTACTTACTCACTTACATCAAGCGATTCGTATGTGGTTTATGTTGTAAAAAACGTACTGAACCTACTGATCGTATAGGAAATTAAACAACAAGTTTTGCAAGATGTCGTGACCTGCTTTGTGTCAAATTTACAAAAATAAAATGTGTTTGCAAATGCTTTAGGAAGTAGTTAGAAAGATTGCTCTTAGTAGCCAAATGCAACTAATGTCATCTAATGGACTGTATACTCTAACCCCCTGCCATGTTTGCCTTTGTTTGGTCTGGAGGGAAAACACCCGATGGATCTTTTTGGACAGCAGGTCTTTAGAGGGTTCTCTGCTATTGGGAATAGCTGATCTCTAACATGGAAAGTAGATACGGGAAGAGAACTGGGAAAGAGGGACCAGTTGTCAAATATAGACAAAGATAAAGAGTTGGTATGGGATGAAAGGAAAAAAAATCCTTGTATTGCGGTTTTAAATTTGTAAGGAAAAATATAAGGAGAAACAGCACTGTAAAAGGGTTGAGGGAGGGATAGACAGTGAGAGAATCGGTAGTGAGAGAAAAAGAGAGGGAAAAAAGAGGCAGAATAAAAGAAAGACACACACATAGACAGAGAAAAAAAAGAGAGAGAGAAAGAGAGAGACAGAGAGAGAGA
>BMAT01010610.1:238614-258782 GCA_019649035.1 Elysia marginata | reverse complement strand
CTATCGATCGATCTATCTCTGACCCCCCCCCCTTCTATGTGATTTCAGGTAGGGAGAAAAAAAACCAGGGGCAGAAAACAATGAAGCATAATTATGCTGACCTTCACCCTATTTCCAATGAAATGCCAACAGCAAGATCTTACTGTCATGATTAAAATATTTAAAGTTTGATAATGGCGATCATAAAAAGGCTTCACTGCTTTCATAAATATCTTTGTTTTCACCTTGAAAGAATAAGAAAAAATGTCTTTTTTAAGCCATAATAATGAAAAAAAAAATAAAATAGTGTCACGTAGCAACCAATTAGTATGTTCTATCGATGGAAAAGTGCAAAGAGAGAGTAAACTAAATCCCTTTACCTTTTCTCTCTTTTACTTCTTTAAAAAATTAATAATAAACATGCAAGAGCATGTATTTTTGATCTGTGTAGTTTTCTTTTTATTGAAAAAAGTTGTAATCATTTAACATGCTCTAAACATCTCAATTTATATTTACGTCGCATTCGCGTTTTTACACAGATGAAACTTTTTTGCGCAATGTTCTTGATTTGCCTATGGATATTTGAAAAAAAAAAGTCTTTGTGCGTTGAAGTGTTCGTTAAAAAGAGCAGTCTATCATGTTGGAAATAATGATAATTTAAGTTGAAGCGTTAGGACAAAAGTGTCCATAAGTTATTTAGTTTTAAACAAATAGGATTACTTGATAACATTTTTTTAATGTTACACATTCAAAGCGAATGTCAACTGAGTCACAGCTTTTCAATGGCCCTGGCTTAAATTTGCGTCATAACTTGAAAAAAACACACTCTCTTCCGCCTTCCTTCTTGCTTATTGAGCATTCCTTTGTGTGAATGGCACGAAAGGAAAAAAAAAATAGGCAACTTTATAAGACAAACGCTCTTAGACTACCATCGATACACAGTTCCGCAACAAGAGATAATACTTAGGTTAGAACCATTATAAACACTGTTACACACACCCATACTTGTTTATTGATAAAGTTACTTCTCCTCGTTCATTTAATATATATATCTAATCAATTTCAAATTCCTCTCAAGTGTTCTGAGTTTTTATTTTCATCAAGTGAGACCTTGCTATTATATTTTGCTCTCTCTTTGAAATTTTCAGATACATACTTTTTAAAAGAAACAATTATAATAAAACTAGACTTTCAGAAACGAACTGAAACTTGCTGAATCTTCAGCTAAGAGTTTCCTTTCCGAATGATAATTGCAAAGCAACAAATGGGCTACCAAACCCTCTGTTAACCATGTTGCATTTATTGCTTCTATGGCATAAACCATGTATTAATTATCTAAATTTATTTAACTAAATAGTAACCCGGCTTTGAAAATTAGAGGTTCCAAGCAAAATATGAACTGCCAAATTTCTCATATCTAAATGTAAACACTTTCGTTAATTTAAATAAGATAATGGGGCTGAAAAAGCTGGTGTTTTAAATGTGAAGTCTATTGTTTTGAAGTCATAGACAGGTTAATTGTTTTTATTTTCGTGATTGGATTTAAGATTTATGTATATGATAATACTGTATTATTCACCTAGTTTAATGAAAGAGTATGCATGTGAATGGCATTGAAGATGCGTAAAGCTGACCCCTCTATATTCCGCTACTTTCATTGTTGCATGATTTAGAACCATGGGCATGTCTAAATATGGCCTGCTGTTCTCAGGTGTTTGATTCTAGAAAAAAATAGGTCTTTCTCATTATCTGCAGCTATCAACCTTTTGTCATAGTTTTCTGTATAGGAATGTCTCTACTTGTCATTGTCTTCCTTTCTTTAAACCCCTCTCTCCTCTGTCAGCCTTGTAACAATTATGTATAATTCTCCTTATCCATACTTCTACCTTTTTTATTGCTGTTCAATGCTAGTTTTAAAATTTTTAGAATTTTTAAAGGCTGGAAGCATGATAGTATTTTAAAATTGTTAAAATTGTTTTAAATAGAATTATACATGTTGCTTCTTTTTTCAAATGAGGCTTATCCAAGGACTTTTTCACTCAAAAATTTAGATTAAAAGTTTTGCAAAAAAGACGCAGAATAAATCTCATTATAAATATTGCTTTTAAAAAACCCATTTTAACATTTTCAAAAAAATGTTCGTCACTCCAGCCTTTTTACATTCTAAAGATAATTAAGACGACATAGGTATAAGAGCATTTTTTGCGTCACCTAAAAGCAATCATAGAAAAGCATGTAAAAATGCAAGAAAAATATTTTAGAATCTATTTTTGACACAGCTATTTTTTAAGTGGTATCTTAATTTTATTCCGAAAAATTTTATTTGGCCAGGATTTAAAAAATTTAATTTTTCTTCTTTAAAGCTACAAACTAGATCTATAATAGTGCTGGGCAAACCCGTTTGTCTTTCTGCATGGTCTCCTTGGACGTCATGACATTTACTTGAGTCTTATGTCTTCTTTGAGTAAAAAGCCATTAAACATGTGATACCACAGCGTCAGTCGAAGTTGGTCGCATCTGGGACATATTATTGGTTCGAATGGATAGCAGATTCTCCAACATCACGCTTGGGACTGATAAAGAGTGTTGCTCTAGGATCTTCAAATCCCTGATCTCTTCGGGCGTGCATTAGTTTTGTTCCATTTATCATAAAGTAGTGTATGCATTATCTGCTCCTGGTGTCGTTTCTGTCTTTACACTTGAAGGTTTTTTTTAATCAAACTACACTAGGGATACTTATTATCCATTTGTAAAAAAAATTGAGATTTTAAATAAAAAAAAAAACAATTTATTTTAATCACGTAATACCTTCCAGTTTAAGAACATACATTTCTTGTTTATGGTGGTATTGTAGGCGTATAAGCCAATTCTATGATGTAGAAATACAAAAGAAAACAGGGCACTTCACAGATTCTAATTAATTCTAAACCCTATGAACTAGCTTTTCTACATGCCTTGATTAGTCGTTATTAAAACGCAGGTTATTGTAAATGGCTATATGGCCATAACTTAAGGTAATTCTTAAAGTTTGAGTGAACATGATAGAAAGAGAACCAAATTACATGTATCTGTTTACAGTTGCGATAAATTTTGTTAACACTAACACAAATGTTATGCAACAAACATTATAATGAAAAAAAAACAAAAAACAAAAAGATTGGTCACCCCACTCGTGCATCTCTTTTGGCACGGTTTTGTACCGGGGCGTGTTTATGTGAATGCCAGCAGAGACAGCATAATACATTTTTGCACCGCCTTTTGCCCCAGATCAAACTCTTTCAGACTCCTGTCTCCCTTTTTAGTCTATTAAATTCTAACTCCCTTAATGTCTTGTTCATCTCTCGCTCTCTCTCTCTCTCGCTCTCTCTATCTCTCTCTGACTCTGTCTCTCTGTCTCACCTATATCCTTTATCTTTATTTCTAGTTCGGTCGTTTTTCTCTCTACTCTTTCCATATTGTCTGTTGGCCAATCTTATCAGAATACACTTTCCTCAACTTCACCAAGTTTCCGTCAAGTATCTTTTCCGCAGCTGTAGAACTAAACAATGAGCACCACTGTGACATGAGTTTGATATTATTATGTACAAAACATAGATATAGGGGCAAGCAGCGGCGCAATCGGTAGGGCGGTTGACCGCTATCCGAGAGGTCCCGAGTTCGATCCCCAGTCCGAGCTAAATTTTATTTGCTCCCCTGTGCCCACCCAGCACTTGATGGGTAGGCAACACCCAATTTCAGTCCGGTTTTTAATTTCTTTGAAGTTTTGACATCAAAGGGTCTCACCACCTTGACCTCTCAGGTCACCCAATTTCAGCCCGGTATCGCTCTCAACAATTATTTATTATAACCAAAATAGCAGCTTCGATACTAAAACTTTCCCATCTGCGTTTAACAGGCTGTGGACTGTCACTTTGATCGCACCAAAGAAAGTTTTGTCGTTTCATTGGTTTCAAATAAAAGTGTTATAAAAGTCATTGAAAGAATCATTATAAAATATTTACAAAGTTTGGAACAGCATCTTTTTGGCAGCTTGGCAAAGATAGACAGTCAGATCAATTTCTCCATTAGCATATTGCTGATATAACTGCTCCTTCTTTTGCTTTTTGTCTTCTGTATTCTTTTCATTTCTTGGGCGAAGGTTGTCCAACACAACGAATCTTTTTCTTGCTCATGCTTCAGCGTCTCTAGAAACCTGAAAATGTTTGTATGGGGGTAAAACATTCTTCAATCTTTTTAGTTGGCAGTAAGGGAATCGCGAAAATAATTTGAGCCATTGTCCTTTTTCTGAGTCGTTGTTTTTGTACTCTGCCGTCAAACCGAGCTCCTGAATCTTTTTAAACCACGCTTGGCTGAGGTGAAAGTGGCATCGTCTTATCTTACACGAAGGCCACGTTGATGAAAGAGCTGCATGGCCGGAGACCTCTCAATCCACAGACATCTCTTCTGGGCACAACTCAATTTGAAGCTCTCATGTAGTTTCTAGCAACATTTCCAGCATTTTTTCATACGTCGTTTTCTTTTTATCAGGTAATAAACAGAACACACATGGCGTGTACCGTCCGTTCTGGAATGCGTGGAGCGTGTACAGTTGAAAAAAAAACTTCAGGCAAGACTTGAATGTTCCATCGCCAAGCATCCTGTGACTGTTTGAAAGAAAGAGAAGTCTTTCCTCTGTGGTTAACAGTGCAATGCCATATTCTTTGTTGCTTTTGCAGATTGAGAAATTGTAGTCTTTTATATCCATTCGCATCAGTGTTTCTAATACCTCTTCTTTGCATGTTGGTAGTTTTGGTCTCAATTTCAGCCTTTCACGATAAAATGTATCCTTCAGGCCTTTTACATCCTGATAGGTGATTAAGCTAGATTTCAGCGCTTCTTGACATACCATCTTCCCCACTGACTCTTCTGTGATTTCTTGTGCTTTCCTTTTAACTGACATTCTAGTCTTCTGCAGCTGTAACGCTTTTTCTTCAGGTTTCATATGGTTATGTGTGGTTGATTTCATGATTATTTCGTTCATTTCCAAATTCGTTGTGCCGTTTGATGGACATGTTTCAGCTGTGCATCGCCAGGATACAGAATTTTTGTTTCGTCGCCGTATACGAAACCAAAAACCGTCGACTACAAGGCATGGCGCCCCTCTATTTGTCTGGATGATTTCCATCTGGTACAATCTATGGTCGATTGGAGAAAAAAATTAATAGACACTCCAGATGTTCAGCAGAGTAGGCCTAATGTCAGTGTATTGTGTACAGACTACATAGAAGTGCAGCATTCTAGTCGAAATGAGGAAATATCACAGAGATAAGTGTTTAGTATTGTTCACCATCTTCTTGAAATGTTTTGATTTGAATACGCTAGGATATAAGGTAGCGTAGAAAATGCGAGTCATGTCATATTTTTTGTACCGAATACGTAAATGCAAATCAGCTGTGTCTAGTACTGTTTACCATCTTCTTGAAATGTTTTGATTTGATTTTACTCGTAGTTACTGACGCTATGATATAAGGTAGCTCAGAAAATGCCAGTCATGTCATATATATATTTACATGCATTTTATTTTGGTATCGAATACGTAAATATAAAGCGGGCTGAATTTAGGTGTCGGCAAGTGAGAGCGGCAACTGGGCTGAAATTGGGTTAAACCAGGTAAAAGCGGGCTGAAATAAGGTGCTGCGGATGGGTAGCTAGGTCTCTTAAAACTCGGCGAAAGTAAAGGCGGCGAGGAAAGCAATGGCAAAATACATCACTATGCCGTGTGCCTAGAAAAAACAAGGACCCTGCTCCTTGTTCCCCTACGCTCGTGTCGAGTATGGGACTACCTTTACCTTTACCTTTACATAGATATAAATCAATGTTCCTCTTATAAAGGCCCGTGCAGTTTTATCGTGTTCAAGATTTCATCTCTTTCGGGTGTCAACGTTTCCGATCCAAGCTTTTTTTTAAATTATGCTTTATCTTCTTTTTCGGTTACTATTTTCCCATCTTTGACATTACCGATGCTATATCTAGTTTTAAAAAACCCGTTTTTCTAGAGGAAATCCAATGTCTTGCAAAAATTATCATTTCGTTTAGGATAAAGTTGATAGAATCAATTGCAAAGATGTCTTGATGATATGGTAAAAATTCAATACGTTTTATGTTGTTACCAATGTAGCTTTTCTTTACCAGCTTGACTATAAAAAAGAACTGCAATTCTTGTGGGTTTTTTTTTTCTTTTTTTTTAATTTGCGTGCCTATTTTCTCCGATAAATTTTTTAGAAGTAAAATTTATAAAAAAAAGTATTGACAGCGACTAGGATTAAAGAAACACGACATTCATACGCCTGATTTAAAATAATGTCCCCACAAGGAAGTAACCTTATCTAGGTTTAAAGTTCCAGCTTTACCGTTTTTGGCTTTCGGTTTTTTTCCCTGCTACTATCATCTTACACTAATATCGTTTTTTAGCTTCAGGTTCCTTATATATTTGTCCTTGTTCGGGAACTGATCCGGAGTTTCATTTATTAATGTATCAATTTCAATATTGGCGGCATCACATTCTTAATATTAATAAATGAAACACAAGTACAGCAATGGAAACAAATCCCTTAATCTATATTAAGTGACATATAAAACTCACGATTTGTTTATTAGAAAAACAAGTTTTGGTGCTTCATCTTGGAAAAAACATAGTTTTTTAAAATAGTTTTTACATTGATAATGCAATTATATGGCAGCGTGGCAGAGTGTTTAGCGCATCGGACTTGCGATCTGGAGGTCGTGGGTTCGATTCCCGGCCATGTCATGTTGCAATTACCTTGGGAAAGCGATTTACCCTAACTTTTCCCAGTCCACCCACCTTTAAAACGGGTACCTGGCTAGAGGCAGTGCTTGAAGTTTGTGGAATGTTAGTACTTGAGCGCTTAACAGGCTGCCGTACTGTAATGCTCTGAAATATGAGTTGAATTGGCTTTGGTGTGTATAGGCCTGCTGGGGTAAATATGTAAAGTCATGAGACTGCCTTCGGCGGTGGAGGACTCTAAACATGTTTATTTATTTATATGAAGAGCTACCAAACGAGAAATATTTTAGGAGTTATTATTCGTCAGGCGTTATACTACTGTAGCATGAAATGAATATTCCACTTATAAACCAAAAGATGTTTCCAAAAAGGAATGTACTACTGCCATAACAACATTATTACTACTACTACTACTACTACAATTACAACAATTACTACTACTACAACCACTGTTTATCTAAAAATGTATCAAGGAAGGTGCAATTATATTTAAATTCGAAAAGTACAGACGAAACAAATGAGCTGTCGGCTTGCCGCCTTCGTCAGACCGTAAAAAAATAAGACAATTACGTAGTGTAGTGCACAGGACTAACAATAAAAGAAAAGCAATAATACTATTATAAACATTATAAAATGATGAGATAAATAATGAAATAAATTGTACCTATAAATCTAGATTTATAAATCTATCTGAGGAGCAACGAAAATTGCAATGTAATTACATAGTGAAAGAAATAAAAAAAAATCAATGAAAAACGAGAATTATTTCCACAAAAATGAAGATGTATGAACCAGATCTAGGTCTCTTTGGTATGAAAAAGGCGGATAAAAAATGACTTATCTCTTGTCCAACATAGATCTTGCAAACAAAAAAGCGCAAGGGCATCAAGATCCTGTTCAATTTACTTTTTAACCTTTTAGATTTAAAAGCACATTTGGTCGAACTAATGTAGGTGTTGAACAAAACAAAAACTTTTTGTTTGTTGTTTACAAGAGTCTACATTTTATAATTTTCAAACCAATCACTTCAAGTGTTTAGTTTGGCCTAGGAGGTCTAGAAAAATTTGGCATTTTTTTTCTTATTTTCCTTCGTTTTCAATAGGAAAAATTTAGATAAGAGTGTCGATTTTTATACTACAAGTTTTATTGGAATAGTAGCTTCGTAGGGTACAACATGACTACAAACAATTAACCATGTAATAAAAATACAACACACATTTCATCAGCCTTGACTACAGATAAAAAGATATGGATAAGTGCGAGCTTATGTTCATTTTAGATTAAAAAATTACTGTCAGAAACAACTGTTAAGGGTTGTTCTATAATGAACTTATCTTAAGCGCTAAAAGTGATAGCGAAACCAAATACATTATATGAAAAAAAAGATCGAAATAAAATTATCTAAAAATATTTATAAAACAATGGTGAGATTTAAAAGAACGTGGAATATATTTGTACAATAAACGCAATAATTGTAAATAGATCTATAAGGAAGTAGTTCAATTATTACGAGTTACAGGGTCGATATACTTGGAGTTGAGATTCAAGAATATTCCGACATCGGGTTTTCTTTTCTTTTTAAAATTAATATCATTGTAAATGATCTTAAGGTAATCCGCAGTGGTGAGAGGTGGCTTTATAATCATGAGACAGATAGAGAGACAGAGAGAGAGAGACAGAGAGAGAGAGAGAGACAGAGAGAGAGACAGAGAGAGAGAGAAATTTTTTTCTTTGATCTCGGTTTCGATTTCAAATATTGACCCCCGTCTGGTGGATGACGCTATTGGTTTTTTTGTTCAGCTGTCCAAGAGTTCGCCAGAGTTTTATGTGATAATCTGTGGGACTTTTTCCATTTTCCTGTCTTTGTGTTTTGACAGTCTAACAGAGTATGACAGCAGTTTTATCAGCAGCTTTGCCACTTAAGCAGAGATCTGTAGTGCCAATCTTTTTATTGTTTTGACCAGTCCGGAATCCAAAGAAATATCAGGAGAGATAAATTTTAGAAGTTTCAATAGACGTGAAGAAAATAAAGCTCCTAGGCCAGGAATTATTTTTCTTACATCTGAATGCTGGCGTAAATCGTACATTTAATTTTATTCCTTTTTGCGTTTTGGTAAAAAAAGCAGTACAGAAAACTGTACTATTGCAAAGTACGGAAGGTTTTAAGATTTTGCCGTTTTACGTTGAAACTACGATGCTCGTACATTGACTCTTGATATATTTTCTCTCTAAATGCCTCTAACTATGTATATCTTATGACGTTCCTCCGAATTTCTAGGGCTTTGTAAGGTAAAAAAAAAAATAAATGTGTCATTGTTGTTTGTATTTGAATGTTGAGCATAATAGTAGAATGGCGGAATGATTTTTTTCGATATCCAAACAAACATTATCAATTTTTAGTGGTTTGACCGACACAACAATCAGAGACCGTTATTTGAAATAGAAAATAGTATAAATAAATTTATAATTCATATCTGATAAATGTTTGCACAACTCTGAAGTTTGTATCGAGATTTAAAAAAATGACCTCGCTCTCACTTCCAAAAACTGTATTTCAGATTGTGTCAGATGTGATCAGCTTTAACCCAATTTTGGGTCTTACTTTGAGGATTAGTTTACAAACTAACAAGTGTTTAAGGAATGTTGCCATCTTGGGTTATCTTAAGAGTTCTGAAAACTTGAAGAAGTTTTACGAATACCTGAGATAGGTAACAAATGAAAGTTCGTTAACTTTATCACCATCTAGATTTAGTGGTCTACGTTTAGCAAACGTAAGCTTATTGTCATGAGTCCTTTCTTCTTATGAGATTGAGCTAAAACTTGTTGTGGTGGTAATATTTTTTTACAAGCTGTTAGAAAGCAGGAACATTTCAGTAAAAGGATCTATCCCCACTCTAACATAGAAAGCAAGCGTGTCGGACTCTAACTCCTAGATTTCTTCGCTATCTTCTAGCCCACGGAGAACGGGTTAACCATACGAGCTCTTACCATTTCAGACAACTAAACTCACTCCATTCCTTATAAATCAGCCGCTTATTTCTTCCGCCCTTTGCCCAGCCATACTCGTTTTTTTTTGTGTTTCGAGCAGTAGACACACAATTAAGCTGCAACAGAATGATGAATATTTTGCAGAAGGTCACAGGCTAACAATACTTCAAATCACAGGGCGACTGTCTATACATAAATTGGTTTTGTTGACGTAGGCCTCTTACAAGAAGCTTTATTCACTAGTTTGGAGGCAAAATTATACGGATAACTATTTTAGTTTAATAGATGTTTTTCTAACAAGCGGTTTGTTACTTACAACGGGCCCATAAAAAGACATGATTTCGTATAAAAATCAAAATAAGTTTTTCTGTTTATTTTTGAAGATTTGATTTGGTTACGACAAGTAAAAATTTAAGAAATATTTTGTAAACAGCACCAAACCAAATACGGCGCATTTTATACATTTTCGACTCATCGTATAGACAAATAACTCGCAACTTAAAACCAACACCTTGATGAAGAGTCCCACTTTATTTTAAATGAGGTTAAGACAAACGCGTTTTATGTACTTATTTCGTGCGTGCCTTGATAAAAAGAAAACCCTGTGCTTACATGAATATTTTTCAAAACAATCAAAGAGCTAGCTGTTTTATATCTTTTCGTAGGTTATTTTATCTTGATGAGCATAATAGAGGTCATTGACAAGTTTTGGAATTGTGTTCATAATCATCTGAGTCTTAGTTTTTTTTAATTTTTTTATGTAGTTCGTATAAGATTTCATTATGAATCCGCCTCAGCTCTCGATCCCAGGAGTAAATATTAACTAGAACTGTTTCAAAGTAGAACATGCTTATCAGATGGCTATATATATATATTTAAAATTTTCTTAGAAAATAAAAAAGTCTTTTTTTTTCTTTTCTTATAAACTGATGGCACAGTTTTGTACAATTAGTGTTGGTATTTTTAGGATGACGTTACCTCTTTCCTCTAATTTAGTCTTCATTGTTACAGGCGCAACGGCGTTCTTCTTAATACTAAAACCAAAGTAACAAAAGCAATGACGCTATGAACTTTATCGAAATTATATTATTATGGTCTTTAAGTTTGACCTTTCAAGGTTAACGTATCTTACAAAGATGATTCTAAACAATCAAACTGCCACTGGAAAAAGTTTGAAATAAAAAATCAGTTCACAATATTATATCTTTGACGAGGCCACTTTTTATATTTCATTACCTCTGTGATCTCAAAGAAATTTTAACCAAAAGAACAGGAATGTCTTGAAATTTAGGATCAAACTAATTATTAACATAACGACAAAAAAAAGTATCCGTTGTCTAGGACTCGTAGACTTGAGAGACGCCTAACCTGTTAAACATTTTTATATCAAAAGAAGACTTTCATTACTTTAAATAATATTTCTTATCAAGTTAGTAGTTAGTATCTGTTTTCGCTCTTCACTTTCTATCTACTAAATCTACTTCAAGGTTAAATTGAACTTGTACTTTAATTTTAAAACTTTATGTGTGCTTAAGTTTTTATTTATCCCTTTCTCTCTTTTTCTCAATCATGTGATAATCAAATGAATAAGGGTGTGCATGTGTGTGTCTATTAATTCTATTATTGTCACCTTTAATTTTATTGCCCGTATAAAAAATAAATAGCAATTCTAATGTCCAGCATCGCATACTGTACTCACACGCTGTTTGCCCATACTTTTTTGAATAATGGAAAAGTTCCACTTAATATTTGAACCCAAGGCTACAATCTTCGTTGAAGCCAGTCCTTAGTTATGAGGTGAGATTCATAAGTTGTTCTGGTTAATGTGCGTATACGAATCCAAAAGTATTTCCGTGTGGGAATGTTATGTCACTAGAGCGACATACTTAGAAATCCATGTTTTTGTCATTACTGTATTTTTTTCTTACAAGCTGTCGTTGCCAGCTGTGTCTGCGAATATATTATTTGTTAGATCTAGTAGAGTAATAAAAATGTCATAACGCCATGCGTAATAGATAACCGCCTTTTTTTGAAGAAATGAATACATTGTAAGTTACTCCATTCCCAGGCGGTAGGAACTGAGATAATTTGACACACGTGTTACATTCTCAGGGAAAGGATACGACAAGTTAATATTGGAACTTCGCAACGACTTAATATTTTGATTCTGATGTGGTTAATAATACTGCAATTGTTTTTCGTCTTTTTCTGTATTATTTAAATTAACGAAGCAGTAATTATTGTATATCCTTTAAAAAAATTATACACTTATGAAATCTGTGACCTATGAAAGTTTTAAATAATTTGTTAAAAAGTACAATTTCTTTAAAGGTTAATTTGCGACATCAGACTCATTCATCCTGGACGCAAGACACAATCCCTAAATGTCATGAATTCGTTTACGAAAATTGTTCTATATACCCAAGGATATTTTATGTCCCAATGAAAAGAATCTGCTCCGAATTATAAGTATCACTCAATTGGTTTATATAGGTGAAACGGGTTGTTAGATTTTATCTGTCCTTTAAGAAACATGTTTTAAAATAGACCTTTATTTACAAACTTATCTTTTCACCTTTTTTATAATTTCAGTTTTTGTTATTATAAAATAAAACAGGCTAACAGGATTGGATATACGTATTCGTTTTTTCATGGAGTTTACCAACTGCGGCATTACGTAAAATATGTTTGACTGATTTTTTTTTGTCGAAAAACCATTACAGTTTAATTCCAATTGTTTCCTACTTGATAAACTTGTTCATATTAAGATGTTTTGAATAGAACAAAATTAAAAACACGATTGATGTAAAATAACATAAGACTTCATTTACCTCCTTCGTGTAAATCAAATTATGCTGGACACTTTAGGAGAGAGAGAGGAAGGGAGGGAGAGAGAGAGAGATAGAGAGAGATAGAGAGAGACAGACAGACAGACAGACAAACAAACAGACAGACAAACAGACACTGCTCTCAATGTGCCCTTAGTGACTGCATGCAACTGTTATTGTCTAAGTTCTTGGCATATTTGGTCTGCGGGGAAAATACGCAATGGATGTATTTCGAGCGGCAAGTCCTCGGAGAATTCATTACTCTAAAGATTGGTTGAACTCAGCCGACAATCAATGGAGGTGGGGGTAGAGAGGGAGCAAGTAAGTATTCTATAAGTGAGATTGAAAAGAGAGAGAGAGAGGGAGAGAGAGATAGATAGATAGAGAGAGAGAGAGAGAGAGAGAGAGAGAGAGAGAGAGAGAGAGAGAGAGCAGGAATGGAGGTTAGGGCTGTGTGATGAAAAGAGAAAAAAGTACCAGTATTATATTTACAAAAGGCGGAAAGGCAAAAGTATTTTGAGCTCGAGCGATAAAATAGAAGAACGTGCGAGAGAGAGAGAGAGAGAGAGAGAGAGAGAGAGAGAGAGAGAAGGAAAGAGAAGCAATAACAACAGAAGTCGTAAGACTATTCCATGACAACGTCACTTCTTTGGGCTAACAAATTTCGGTGCCTACTCGTGTTATATTAAAAAGACAAAACAAACGCTTTTAAGTTTAACTAAAAAGGGGAAAAACCTCGGCACAAAAATTGTAGAGAATGATCTTTTAAATAGAAACCAAAAACAGCCAAGAAAGAGGGAACATTGAAAACGAATCATTTATCTGACATAGGAAATTATTCATTTACATACACAAAAAGAAAGAAAAAACATGAGAGGAAATTGGGAATGAGGTTAGAGCGCAAATTTTCGTTCCTGCAGGAAAACTTCCTCCTTGAAGTCAATTGTTTGCAGGCAAGAAAAACGATTATTTTGTGCTATATTCTTATTCCCAATTTAGAGAAAAAAAACATTCACAAGTATCGATTTTTACCTTTTTTCTGTACCTCTGCCTTCTGTGCCTGCATTAGAAGAAGATAGATATAATTTTGGTAATAAAAACTAAATTCTCTAGAAAGTTTAAAGCTAAAATAAAATATAATTTCGCACTTAGTTATGTGAGGCCCTAAAATGTGTTAAACTTTCTTACCGAGGCAGCATTCTAAACGGATAAAGCTGATAAAAATGGAGATAAATATAAGCCGCTTTAAATTTGTATTTTATTCAAAGAAAAAGAACAAACAAAAACACGATGTGTATTTTGTTACCTAAAAATAACAGTTTATTCCCCTGCCCATTTCAGAGGAAGTTTTGAAATTTTTTCCCCTTAGGTATTGAATAATACATGTCTTAGTAAGATATCACTCACACATTAGCGTAAGGTTCTTTGTGACGGCCAACTTTGTTGTGAAAAAAAAATCTTTTGTCATGCTCGTCCCGTAGGGAGTCGTGGCATTCAATTTTGTTGTAGATTCTGGAGTAAAAATCCATTACCGGTAATCCCAGAGCGTCGGTCACGGTCGGCGATAAGACATCCAAAACAATGCCTGTGAACTGCCAAACAGTCTGTCTGTCTAGCGTCTCTGGACGTGTCTTTATAATACAAAAACTTACGTTATGATGCGTGTTTTTATCCCTGCTCCCACCTCCATTGTTTTTTGTGTTGTTGTTAATGTTGTAGTTGTTTTAGGATCACCTTATTGTTTATAAACTAAGCCTTGTTTGAAACCTCTTCTTCAATATCATAGGCACAACCAAAAAGACACATGCCTACATATCGTGTTCACGCGAAAAATCATAATAATGGTATGTTTCATCTAAAATCTCGTACATCTGTTGACCATGGAGCTTTAAGTCGCAAGATCACCAAGCTCCCGTGTTTGATCTAGATAAGGACATTTTAGGTGGTTGGCCACTGTTTGCTCTACACCACAATCATTCATATAACAAATCTTCCCCTAGGTTGCTCGACCTTTTAAGGTGTGCGCTTTATCAGATTGATTAACATCGAAATTTAGAACTTAAATTAAAATTTTTTACCCCAGCGTATTTTGTCTAAAATTGTTGGTTTTTATTTGATTATCCCTTTTTACCATCAAATATTCTTCGGTCAGTTGTTATGTTTTTACCAGTGCCAGCTGGGATTTAGACCTTCTACACAAATCAAGCAATTTGTTTTACTAACCTTTTAATAATGATTATGCACTTACACCCCTTCTTCACTTATCGATTCATTCACCGCTTCTATTCTGTTCTTACTCTGTTGATCGCGTGCTATCTTCCTCTTCTTTGATCACCAACCTGCTGTCTAATTAGATCTCTTCAAGGATTTGTCATCAAAGGGTGTTTTTTTTATCTTGATCTTTTAAATATAGAATCACACGACTCGCACTGAGAAGATCTTCCTTTGTCTGGAGAATGTTGATGTTCAAAAATTCTCCAGGCGTTAACACGCATCTGGTGTTTCGCCTTTATTTTACTTTTTCCAATACTATTATTCTACCCTCCCCCCACTCCACCCCGAGAGGCTGATTTTTATTTTTATTGGCGTTTCTAAAAATAAACATGTATAAGTAGCAAATCTGATGTTTCTTTTAAATTATGTAATCTGAACTTCATTGTAATAAAATTATCAAAGAGCACAAACTTGCAACTGTTCAATACGAGTTTGTTGCTACTGGCCAAAAAAATATTTATAGAAAAGGTCAGTAGAAGCTGTACAGCATTTATGGGCAACAGGTAATTTGTACAAAAAAATCGGGCACTTTCAAACAGCACACGAAGAAATTCTACTCAGTTAAAAAATTAGATCAGTTAAGGGATAATAAAGATACATATCAACTATGTAGTTCTTACAAAATTTAAATCACATAAGACCAAATATTACTCTTTTCTCTTTGGTCTCCAAACTGAAAATTTGTTTGAAATTGATGGCCAAAAACTAAAGAAGAAAATATAATTGAAAATTTAAAAATATAGTCTATTTCAGTCTTTTATTGTTTGTTGTAAATATTAAATAGTTAAAACTGTAACTGAATGACGTAAATAGATACAGTGTCTTAAAACGAAAGCCTTTTTATATACTGAAAAAAAACTTCGAAATATTGAACAACTTCAACACGCGTAAAACCATTTATCAGCTTCTCTTGATCACTAAATTATTCATGTACTCATTAGCTTCAAAACGGCCTTAGCCTTAAATCATTGAAGAAAATTTTATAAGTAGGCTCTAGATCAATACATCTTTTAATTCTAGCTCTAAATCTACATTATCTAAATTAATCTAAGTCAATTTTTAGACAATTAATCTAGGATTAGAATACGAACCTAGATTCTACATAATCGAACCAAGGAATTTAGAAATGGAGCGAATCTATTTAAAAAAAAATGAATTAATGTTCATCCTCCTACCCTTTTTTTCGAAGTGTAAAAAAAGAATGCGTACTTTAAAATTCAGCTGATTTGATTAAAAGATTGTAAAACTGGTACAAAGCTATGTCCAAGTGCCATAATTTGTTATAGTCAAATAGTCAAAAAATAATAAATCAAAAGGAACGAAAACAAACTTTATTTATTTATCGAACTTCGCATTCTTTTACTCTAAGGCTATGTGATATTACACGTAAATCTAGAAATAGATGGGAATGAAAACTAATTAATATTCTTTACGTATTGAATTAAGCATCGATTAACATTTTTTCCTCCATTTCATGAAATTCTTCAGCTTTTTCTAATTCGTACCTTGCTTAATAAATCATCGAAAGTTTTCATTTTTTTCTTCTACTGTTTCATTTTTCTGCGCTTTTACAGAACTTGTGAACCAATGGCAGGCACATGTTCGTTTTCATGTCCCTTCCAGGTAGTACTGTCAACATCAAGAGTATTCTATCATAATAAGAATTTCAGATGATTAATGTTTACAACCATAAAGTATTCCTAAACTTTAAAATGTTTTTTTTCAACATTAGCCGAAAGATAAGAAATAGGCGGAAATTCAATTTTTTACTCAGTTGATAAAGATTTTATTCTGAAATTTCTAAAAACAGAACAGAACTGCCACAAAAAGAATCGACCAGGTAATCTTTTTTTTTTACAAGCAGTGAATAAATATAAATTATTAATCGTTAAAACGCTTTTCTCTTTCTTCTTTTCTTAAAGCAAAAGCAAATAACATGTAGGAAATCATGTGATAATGTTTAATCTGTTTGTTATGTGGGACATCCACGCATTTCTACGTAGATTCTAATCGAAACGAAATCCTCATCTTTCACATTATTTGCTATTGTAAATTTTCATAACATCATTTTCGACAATCCCTATTGATCTGCCTCTCTGTCTGTCTCTGTCTCTCTATGTCTGTCTATCTCTATGTCTCTCTCTCTGTCTGTCTGTCTATCTCTCTATCTTTCTTTCAAAACTATTTGCCTTGAGTCTACATTCCTACAGGTTAACGTGAATTTCAATTTCCTACTCCTGTAAAAAATAATCAAATCAAAAGCACCGATTATTTCAGAATCGACTCTGTTAATTGATACTTTTCTGGCTTGAAAAAAACAAAACGATGAAATAATGTCAGTACGGTTTATTCTCGGATCTAAATATTTATGAATTTAGTGCTGAGATTTTTCTTGCTTATATGCGCATTCCCTATCACACGGTATTGTTGTTTTTACGCAGCTAGAGTCTTAAGAATCCTGTTTTTACCCCATCTTTCTCTGCATGCCGTTTCTGCAAAATATGTTTTATTAAATATATGTTTACTGTACCATAAGAATAAAAGAGCTTTAAAGGGCATTTTTGTATTGCGTCTAATCCGTTAATATGTTAAAGCGTTTACATGGGTTCTCTGATAGGCCATTACCAACCAAATCAAAGAGGAGCAGCAAGTAAAGCGCATCACTCTAGCATTCTGACAAGATCTTCAACTGCCTCTAATGAGGTACATTAATGCTTGAGTGAGGCGAAGAAATATGTGTAAATAGCCTTGCTCAAGGACTAAACGTTGACCTACCGAAAGCAGGACTCGAACCCCGGACCCCCCGAGCGTCTACCTCTAGACCATAACGCCAAACACCGTACTGTAACTACACGTATAAAACAAATTATGGTGTCTGCTAAGAAACTTGCGCTATTTGAACCCGGTTAGTGGCAATGAATGCTGGGTTAAATTAGTTCTGGGTTTTATCCTTATCAGTACTCTTTAGATACGTTTTTCTTTGATTCGGTTAAGGTCTAGACCACAAGGTAAAGGTGAAAAACTGAACAGTTAAAAAATATTTATCGAATGACTTTACCTTCCTTCAGCACTTCAAAAAGGTTTACAGCTTTTATTTTCTTCATCTGCTAAGGCTTAGTAAATTTAATTCTTTATTACTAAGGACTTATAAGTAACTGGACTATAGTGGTAAAATGAATATCAGATCTTTTCATTTGAAAAAAAAGTTAAACTTAAAAAGAATCGGTATTTTTTCATCAAGCTTTTCTTTAACTCGATTATCTTCTTTGAAATGGTGTATAGAATAAGAACAATGCAGACAAGTGAACAAAAAAATTCTCATTAAAATTGAAATCTCAATCATTCTTTCTAGGCTTTGAAGAGAAAGGGCTGCTTGTTTGGAGCATTGTTTATTTGATGGATTAAATTTGCGATTTTTTTTAAACACAAGTTTTATTCTTTTGCGCAGCTAGCTTTTCAAACGTAAACATTCATTGGCATCAAATCAATTTCATGTATTTAACATGTAAAAAAAAATACAAAACATTTAAATTCTCTTCATTTTAACTGATAAACAACACCGTAAAATGCCATAGCTTTTTTGTATATAATAACAAAAATATACATATACTTCAGAGATTGAATAGAGAGGCTGGTCTTAACGTGTTCGTGATGGCTACATTCAACCAACGTCGTTTAATCGAAGATACACTCTTGTCTTTAATTTCTTGGTTTTGTTTTGGTCTGAGGAAAGCGGCAGGTCTTCTCTACTAGGCGATAGAGACCTTTAGCACACGCACCGTGTCTCACTACGCGTACGTGAAAATCGGGAAAGCAGATTGAGGAAACTATAAAAATAATGAAACCAGTTTCTAAAAATAGACCCACAGACGTTCGCGTCATACTTACGCGTTGCTGCTTAAAGTCTGTAATGAACGTAACAAGACGACGGAAAGTGAATAGAGAAAACGACTTGTTTTCAGAGAAATTATGATTAGATAGAAAAACTGGTGAAAGGAAGAAAGAGAGAGAGAGAGAGATAGAGAGAGAGAGAGAGAGAGAGTGACGGGAAATATATATTCAAAAAGAGATACAGAAAAAAAGGTAGAGGGATGGAGGCAAAAGAGGGACAGAAGCCATGTATGAGAGTAACATGCTTAAAGACTAATATTATTGTGTTACAAAAATAATTACATACCTCATATTAAGAAAAAGAAAAACACCAGGGGTGATCTCGTTGCTTAAAAAAAGGCTTTTTTAAAACAAAATAAAAAACCCGACATTGATTTCATTAGATACGTGAAAAGGAGTAAAAGTGCAAACAAATTTAAAAATCGTCAAATTTTAAATGAAAAAATTAATGATAAAAAAGACACGCAATCTAGGAACAAACTTTTCAAAATACCGATGTATATCTACCTTATTAAGCTCCTTGCCATGTCAGCTGCTGAAACTGTTAAGATATTGCTTTTATTCTGATAATTAAATGAGGGTTGTCAGAGAAATTAAACTAAGAAATCCGCACATCCAAGGAACATATCGATTGAGATAATTTTATTTAAGAATTTAACTAAGTTTCTTGCCTAACGCATTTAAAAAAAGTATGTGCTTTCGGAATAATTACTTTCAATCTGTGGAGAGTCTGTGGTTTAATGGATTATGCAAAAAAAAAAAAAAAAGATTCACACACACTAAACCAAAATTATTGGAAATTATAGCTAATGTATATAATCATAGATTTTTTTTAAAAAAAAATTCTTTAAAAGAAAACTTTCCTTACATATATCTTAAAAAAAGAAAAAAACAACAGCTTTATTAATTCTATGTATGTCGTCGGCCAATATTTCTATAGATTGCAAAGCTATTTAAAGAGATTCAAGACATAAAAATTCCACGGGTGATCAAGAAAGTAGTAATTATTTAAACTGTCCTTCATGCAGATTGTACGCTCTGGAATTTTCAAAAATTGATATTTTTTTATTACGATCGTCTTTTCTCGGAGCTAGAAAAGTACAGAAATACATTTTGGATCCAAGCAACCTCTTCCGAATTTCTTCTTTATATTTATAAGTGGGTTATACTTAAGTCTTGTTTTGAGAGGCTTCCCCTTCCTCTTCTTCTTCTTCTTCTTCTTCTTCTTCTTCTTCTTCTACTTCTTCTTCTTCTTCTTCTTCTTCTTCTTCTTCTTCTTCTTCTTCTTCTTTTTAAAGACCGATCCACGTTAGACTTTGCTAAAGAAGTCTAGAATTTTGAAAATAGAGGTACTGCCTACAATAATTATGCTCCCAAATCTCCATAAACTAAACAAAGTTTTGGTTAAGTTCCTGAAATGTTAC
>BMAT01010610.1:216137-229437 GCA_019649035.1 Elysia marginata | reverse complement strand
GAGACTCAACAGTACTCGGACGATAGAGATTGAAACTGAAAGGTACAGATAAAATCCGAGAAGAGTAGAGATAGGACGTAAAATTATTCGTTTCTGTGTGATTTAAAACAACTCATGTTTACTTACTATAGAAGCCTTAAAAAGATAAATTAAGCGTTTTTTTTTTAATTGGCATTGCCAAAAAATTATGTCTTGAAGCTGTAGTATAATATTCTTTTGGGAATTAAAAACAATAGAAAATTTGGATGTTAATGTTATTAGATAGAGAATATCAAGTGAGAAAAAATAATATATAGATATTAGAGTGTGAGAGATATGGGGAAGAGAAAATATTTAAAATAAGCAAGGACAAGGCTAGACATATTATATTAAGACTTCTTGTATTTTAAATATATAAACTTTCCAATTAATGATACTGATCCCAATATATTTAGAAAGACCTCATACAAAATGTTTTGCTAGGGTCGCTTCAGGGCACAAAGGGAGAGAGAGAAATTTCCCGGTCGGATAATCGACGTGTCGAGAGCGACCATATTTTCTTTTACTTTTTATCTAAAAAGCCGTAGGTTTTACTAAAGGCGAAGTATTTTAGCTATTTTATTAAAAAAAATATATAATTTATTGTTTTTTTGTGTTGCAGCAATTCAATTGAATGGAAAGCGACAAAGTATTTTCAGACTTAATTTAAGAATACCAATTTTAATAAAACTTAAATTTGCAGCAGTTTAGTTTTGTTAGGCTGGTTAGATTACAAAGTTATATTTGAACTTTCTACGCGTCATGTTGCTTCCATTAATACCTTTTTCTTGCGAAAATCACGATAGTTTCTGTTACAAAAAATGTCCTTCACTTGTTATTTAACGTCATAGGCGTCATACCATGCAACCAACATTTAATTTCTGGTGACGAAGGTCGGTCTCATATGGTCCGGGAATGAGTGGATTGCCCTCTCGCGACTCATCGCAGTGGAGGGTTAGATAGCTAGATGATAATATTATTAACATTCGGGAAGAAATATCTGAAATGCATGGAACTAAAAAGAATTTGCATGAACAAGAATGAATAAGTAATTAAGAGCTACAATGAATTAAAAACCTATTACTAAAACCACAACAAACCAACTGGGACATCTTATAGACAATAGAACAAAAGCATATAGATAATTTTTTTTCATGAAGTTTGAATTCTAAAACGTTAACTCACATCAATCTAACAGAGGAAGAGAGGGGGTAAGATCATGCATGTATACATTAATGCTGAACTCGATGTTTTGAAGTTTTAGATCGAAGAAAAAAAAATAATTTACCCTCTTCAGTTTCAGATTTCGGTTTTGAAAGGTCATGATGACCTTTTCAAATTTTTCCCATAATCCTTTAAATAAAGGGAGACATCTAGACATCAAAATAAGAAGTGTCTTCTTATTTTAATGTCTAGATGTCTCTTTTAGTTTTTTATTGCAATGGATACACAAACCATGGAAAGACAATGCTATTTCTCTCTCTCTCTCTCTCTCTCTCTCTCTGTCTTTGTGTTTGTCTCGGTCTCGGCCTCTTTCTTTCCTGCTCTCTATTAACCTTTTTTTTTCTTCACTCTGCGAGTGTTTGCACCCAATAATATGACATTTATATAGTTCATCACGTTTGTAGATGTTGAATGATTAATGTCTTTGAACGTTACTCTAGAATTTTAAAAGGTGTCTTTTTTTCAAGTCTATTGATGGTGTTGAAGATAACCTTAAAACAAAAGCAAATAGGAAAATTTTGTAACATTTCAAAACAGTTTTTAGAGAAAAAATGTGAAGCCAAAGTAAAAACAAACAAAACAGTCGTATTAATCTTTAGTTTTAAAAACCAAAACGTTGGCGACATAGCTCTTTTCTTTTAAACGTTACACAAATATTATTGGTTTTTTTTTCTCTGTTAAAGTACCAATTGTTTTAGCAATTATCCTCATCCCCTCAGGTATTGAAATATTCATTTCGTAGTAAAACTAATGCCGTAGTAGCTCAGGAATGTAATTGTCATGGAACAGCCGACCAGACTGTGAAGAACATTTTTGTCTGACTGGTTGGCATCATAAAACGACAGGACATTTTTTTTGCTATAGGTCTAGGATGTCGATAAAAAAGCAGTTACTCTTAATCCTTACATAGGGTTTAAAGTGGTTGGCCGTTTTTACAGCAAAATAATAATTAATAGTCCGGGCAGCAAGAGACATTTTTTGCTGCGTGTTACTTTTAGAACTGCCGAGCATTGCGGTCTGGTTTGGGCTTTGAATGACATATGTCTAAAGCTTGTTTCTATTAGAATTATTATCACACAGTCTCTAATTGGTATATATATATATATATATATTATGTTTTCATTATTTTTTTACCTTAATGCCACAACTTGGACAATTTACGTCATGTTGTTAGACACTTCTGAGGCTTGTCTTATTCTCAGAAATTAACATTTTTAAAAGTCGGCGATATACGGGCACTTGTCAACGTCAAGTATATAAAACTATTGAGTAACAACGATCATCATGTATACGGTATTGATGCTGGCAGTAACCACATAAAATCTAAATAAAAATGTATTTGAGAACATTGTTCATTTCTATTGTTTATTTTTTGAAACATACCTGTTTTTTGTCTAAATTTTGATAACAACTCTAGTCCCTATGGGCAAAAATATTGTTATATACTTGATACTTGACGATGTCAACTCTTGAGGCCTTTCGACCTGGTGGGTGGTCCCTCGACGGTACAATTGAGTGTTTGCGAGGCGTAGTGTAGCACCTTTGCTCTAAACTTTGATAATTGAAATGCGATTCTTTCCTGAACCTCTTCTTAATCAACTTACGACAAAACTTCACGCTGTCTTTTCCCCCTCCCAATATATTTCGTATTCTGGCCTTCTCCTTATTCTTAATTTTTACCGAAGCATCTCATCCTTATTAATTGATCTTCATCATCAATTTTTTTTTACTTCTATCTTTTTTATGCTGGGAATTCGTTACATGAATAAACTCCGTCTCTCTTTTTCTCTCTCACTCTCAATTTCTCTGTCTGTCTGTCTGTCTCTGTCTCTCTTTGTCTCTGTCCGTCTCTCTCTTTCTCTCTATTAAGTAACCTTTGTATCTAAGGCGTCTCTGCCTCCTGTCTAGATTCTGTAATCAAAGCAAGGAAAAACCTTTGCAACTCTTACACGAAAATAAACAATAAAGTCAAGGAGCCGTGGGGTCTATGTATAATCAGTTCATGGCTCTTTACGTAGGACTTTTTCCGGGTGAGGAGGGGGGGGGGTGAGAAGAACACGACAGAAACTCACTCACATAATATGCGTATACCAGATACAGAGGATTGAGTCCTCCTAAATAGAGTCTCATGGAGAAAAAAGATTGATACTTTATACGAAATTGACTCAAACTCAATGCAGGAATCACTAACAAATAATATAAAAAGTAGGTATATGTATAATTATGTGTATTTTATATGTATATAAAATTATATTTTTTAATGAAATATTTTCAATTTTACATCGACATATCAAAAATCAGTATAAATTTCCTATACATGTTGGAAACCAGCCTTTCCTAGTCAATCCCATACTAAGAAAAACATAACACCTCCCGATCTCTAAGCGAGTGTCTTACCGCTAAGCCACAAAGCCGGTTTAGGGCGGCAGGGAATCGTTCCTTTTTTGAGCGAGAATAAAGTTAACCCTGTCTTGCTCTGTCGAAATAATAGTCAACCTGATTAGTCGAGAGGAAAAAAAAATCAAACCATCGACAACACGACGTCGAACTACCTGATGTCAATCATTTGAAAGTATAAAACAGGACCAATATAAGCAGCGCGAAATTATTGATTTACTGAAAGTAATCAGGGAAAGCCTTTAATTTTTCTACCTTACTCTCGGTCAAGATATTTATATTTCTAGGTATTTATCTCTTCTTCTTTTTTTATTTTTTCTCTCTAACTTTAGACTTTTTAAGATTTCTCTCTGTCTTTCTGTACTCTTGTTTTATGGCTTGTTTTTGTCCCACCCATTTGGTGTTCCTCTTGTTGACTTTCTTGTCCTCTTATAACTGTTAAATTTTCCTGACATCACATTTCCACCTTTATTATATCTCATCCCGGCTTGAATGAGTAGAGATCTCACAAGGCCTTGATAAAATAATTTGACGGATGAAATAGATACATTACTAGGCATCAGCCTTCTGCTTGTGTGACAATACTGCTTTTTAGAAAGGCATGTTTTTTTTTCTATTTGAGACAATCATATTGCACGTTTTTTGCGTTGTGCATTATTACCTTAAATTGGTTGATGAGGTGATGAAGTTTAACGTTTTTCTTAACTTCTTATCGTTTATTTTACTCGCTATCACTGATTTTTACTCATCTTTATTCCAGCACCGCCTCTTTCCATACGCCTTCAACCATTCATTACTACTCCCTACCCTATTGTTATTCCTCACTCCAACGTTACGCATTCTGGTAAGAATTTGCCAACTCATCTTCCCGCCTGAGGTAAACATCGACCAGTCGCCTGTGCCAAACCACGCAGGCAACCCCGGCGAGGGACCAACAAACAGGTCCCAAGACCTCAACAATTATTGAAGTCGTTAAGTCAAATCAAATTTGAATTGGAAGAAATGACAGCTAAATCCTAGGCTAGATTAGAGCCTAACCTAGATTCTTTATCAAGACGTCTTCTAGATCTAGATCTAACTCGACCTAATCTATGTCAGTTTCTAGATTGAAGTAGTATTTTTGAAACTCGATCTATATTGTAGATTTAGATCAAAACTTCATTTTACTAAATATAGAGTTAAAAATTTTTTTTTCGAGAAGAGGGCAAAACTATAGAGATTCTTAAAGAAAGTATGTCTCCACAAGTAAAATCCAGATTTCCGGCACTTTAAAAAAATATCTGGTGGAAAATCCATTGATAAGGCGTATGTCTCATATAGCTTCTAAAACTTCTTTAACCTCAATTACAATAAATATTATTCTAAGTGATTTCAGTCACTGTTACACAAGGGGATTGACCGCTATTATCCAATGTTCTGCTGATATTCTTAATCGCATTTTCTTTTGCGTATAGTCTGAGTCGATTTTAAAGGTAATCTGGTTTCAGTGAAAAAATAAAAAAGTTGTTCTTTTTAATACTCTGACAAAGAAAGACATTGAGTTTTATTTACCTATATATATGTATTTCAACCAACAGCGGTTTAGAAATCAGTTTAAAACACAACCGATAAATACCATTAGCAAATTAAATATTAATTTATCTTTTTGTGCTCCGGTTTTTTTACGACCCTAGCACTACTTAAAGGAAAGAAAAAAACAACAAAAGATAAGAAATAAACGATAGTTTAAGTAAATTTCATGATGGCAAGAATACAAGAAAAGCTTTGTCATAGTAGGCCTAAGTATGGCTCGCAGACTGAACCCTAAATACACGAGGTTTAAAACATTACCTGATGGAAAAGTCGCTGAAAAAGTATGTCCCACCTTAACTGAAAAAGATTTTTTTACCTGGTTTCATTTAGAAAGGACTTCCTTAAGTGCAGCCCGAGGGAATTTAACCCCCCCCCTTTTTTCCCGATATTTCACTTAAATAGTACGATCAAAAGATTAAAGGTAGAGAAAAAGCTATGAAAAATGAAAGGCTGAGACAACAGTGCTAGATTTAATGATCTCTTGCGAGACACAATGAGATTGTACCCTTTAAAATAAGTATAGTAGTAGTAAAGAAAGACGATCATGAACTTCCTGTATCTCGATCAAAAGACTAATCTCATTTTCATAATTATGCTTTGTCAAGATTTTGACCTATGCTTTACTTGTTAGGGAAAAAAAAAGATTTTTTTCTATACTTAGGTCAATGTGTTTTTAAAACTGTTGACAATGATCACTTAGCAAAAACGTAAGTAACAGTATCAGAAATAATTAATAAATAATCTTCCAGGATACTTTAACTTTTATTATTGAAGAAGCTTGGCTAAGTAAATTGCTAGTATGCAGCTTTTTATCTAATACAACCATTTAATCTGGAATCATCAGCGTTTTCATTTGTTACGTTCGCTACAAAGGTTAAATAATTTTGTCTCTTGGATATTTAAAAAGCTAATAATAAAAAAAACAACATTTTATTTAAAGTTTTCACCGGTGTAACAACTGGCGCAGACTATTTATTTCAATTAAAACGGAGTTGTAAGGACAACACAGAGGCCTGAAAGATTCTTATTTTAGTATTTTTTAAAGTTTATGAGTTATATAATAACAGAACGAGAAAGAGTTTTGCTCTTAATAAACTAGAGACTTAAAGAAGAAAGAATGGGTGTAAAGACATAAGATGTTATCGCAAGATTTAGTGCTAAATATTGTTTTAACATAAACCTGCAATAAAAGTAGAAAAACACAAAGAGCAAGAGTACAGGTTTACCCTTTATTCATAAGCAAGTAGTAGCATTGTTGTTGCCATAGCTTTTTAAACGTTATAATACTAGCGGTAGCTGCAGAATATCGAATTTTACTGTAGGAAAAGACAGCAATAAAAATTGGTTTTGCACCAAGGAACCTCTTTGAAATCGTTCGAAATTGTAAATCTTAAAACAGAGTTGTTACAAGTTCGATTTAAGCTTTGAAGCTAATGGATTTTACAACTCAGTTGTACTGGGTGACTTTCTTCAATGCTTTCAAGTGGATTCACTACTACACATCTCTGGGGACAGTGTGACATTTAATGTTTGGATCGCACTATGAGACTTACTATATCGATACTCTCACCTAAGAATTTTTTTTTTTCATTTTTTATCGTTTTGTCGTCGGTAATTTGTTATAGAACTGTTCATTACTTTACTATGTAGAGCTTACGACAATGATTAGTAACGTATAACTAATAAATTTTTAAAAACATAATATTACTCTAAGTATAGCCGTTGATTCTAAAACACCGGTGATAGCCGGCATTCAAGTGAAGACAATTATTAACCTTAAAAACGAGTACTGGGGATGTCAAAACAAGATCGTGTGGACTTTAGTTTTATCGATTTTCAATCGATCATTTAACCTGGGAGGAAACTGTGACCGATAGCTTTCTTTGTTGTGGCAGGACCACAAGAAGCTCCTCAACTAATACAGAAGAGGGTTATGGCCCTTTCACATTACTCGTCAAGGCCGTTTTCTGTGGGCACATTACTTGGTGAAATAAAATTGTGTATGATATTCGCGTCATGTTTAAGAACCACGAGTCTCATGGTATTCAATACAAGATGAGTCTCGTACAAATTTATAATATAGAAAATGGGAAAAATACTGATTCGATACTGCATGCTTTCAGCACAGCTTGTTTGCCACAGTCATACTTAGTTCCGTGCAGTTGATTTAGTGCATACACATTTTTTTCACAAATCACATACTCGTGATAAAAAAGGATAAAAATTATCAACTTGAAAGACGTTCAGCGACCATTACCTTTCTCCTTCCCCACACTTTTATTTCTTTATGAAAAAACCGCCTAGTTTCTATAGGTTCCCGCTGCTCGCTCAAACATCTTCACGATATTAAAACAAATGGAGGGTGTCTAAACATAAAAAAAGTATTATCAAGCACTACCTGCCCTATCAAATATTTTATTCTTAAGGCAAAACTTGGATTATAGGGATGGCAAGAGTAATTTTTATGCATAGCTAATAATCTTCAAAGCTTTTCCGCTGATTTTTCCCCACATGAACGGAGATAATAGTTCAGCAAACAACACTAAGGACTGGTCTGTGCACTCTATCAAAATCTGGCAGAAAGATAAGGATAAAATAATAAAGAAAAGAATTACAAGATCTAGCACTGCCATATTAGTTGCAGTACTAGTAGCATCAAGTACATAACTGATGTAGGGGACACATGAAACGAAAGAGTAATAATGGGAGTTGTCGAAGAGAAGATAAGTGAGATGCGGAGAATGGAAGAGACACAGAACAGACCGAGAGAAAAAAAAACGGTAAACTACAGATAAAATTGAACCGAGAGAAAAAAGACTAACAAAAAGAATTAAATACTAAGTTGAGATAGACTTTTTAAGGAACTAACGCTATAAAGAACTGTATTGCTATGTTTGACATTTCAAGTGAGAAAACTTTTAATTTGAATAAACAGCAAGAATTGATTTGGATCCGGTTAACATTTCCGTTTTAATGTGTTTAAATTAACTTCACTGAATTTGCCTTTTTTCTTTATTAGAAATTTTTATTGCTTATCCCCTTTCATTCTATATGTGCGTCTTTCTATCTCTGCCTCTCTCTGTCGCTGTCTGTCTGTCTCTCTAACTCTCTCTCTTTTTCGTCCACCACTCTATAAAAGAGTCGTCGGAGACAACGCTCAATAGCGAAATTGCTGTTTCAGTTTGAGAAATTGCATTACCCACTGCCAAATCGCAACAAAAAGAAAAGGTATAAAGCATGGCATAAAAACAGCCTGTGGTACTTTACTCGCGCAAAATATCTCCCCTTAAACTTGTGTTAATTTCTTGCTCAAACAAAGCTATAGTGGCCCAAAATTTGAGAAAGTCCAGTTAATGTAAAAACAAAAAAAAGATCGTTTATAGTCTTTATAAGTCTATAAGATTAAACTAAAAGTTCAACAGCTACATATAATTTTTCTCTTGTTAACATTACCACTGAACGTATAAGCTTAGAATGTCCTGATTCTAGAAAAAATAGGTGGGAAAAGAAAGAGGATAAAAAGAAACAAACATACTCAATACTTTACCGATTCAGGCTCAACATTTTTTTGCAACCATTTGTTTCAATTTATTATTACAATATATTACCAAAACTGTAGGTTAATTTGCTTTATAAATGACAATGTCCGTAAATTGCTTCACTCCAACATCGATTGTGTTTTTTTACTGTTGACAAATTGTGGTGCAATGTAAGGATAACTGCTATACCCTCTCTAAAAATGAATTCTTAATTTTTTTTTTTGAAAATCATAAGACTTGTCAGACTATTACGAAAAATGTCAATGTCTGAAGTGAGATTATTTGATATTTTGTTATTTTGTTTCACTACAAATCTAGGACAGCATCTCGTAAATTTAGCAATTTAAAAAAAATCTGTCTCTGAGGACGAACAAAAAAGAAACAAGTACACCCTTTGACCTATTTTACCCGTAGTGTAAAGCCAGGGATTAAAGTTACAACCGGGTCAGCGCAGTTTGTCATTACTCCAGAGGTTTGTCCTCTATGAGTGAAAAAAAGTTCTATCATCAAAAGAAGAGTAGATTTTTCTCAATCAAGAAAAAAAGAACTAATTGACAAGTCTGATTTAGCATATATGTTTATATATATTGTTTACATTATAAGGTCGTTTTGCACTTTTGAACAATTAAAAAAAAAATCTTAGTCTAATATTTCATCACAATGACGAGGGAAGAGAAAAAAGGTTTGTAGCTATTTGCATTTGTAAAAAGAATATAAAAATAAGCCTAATAAGCTTCAATTTTGTAGAACAAATAATCTTCCACGTTTCTTACACACTTTGCCCATAGTAAAAAATAATTCCAAAAGGTAAAGAAACCCGCATTGGTACGTGGCATGGACGCTTTTACTCCTGTAAATACGACAATTATGCGGCAGATGGACTCAGTTCTAAAAAGAAATACACAAAAATGAGTAAAAAGCAAAACGTTACCATGGAAACTAAAAAAAAGCATAGTTAATGCTTCTTTTCCTTAGCACTATCCCTTGGGATCGACCCCAAAATATGTCAAGCCTAATTAGGTTTCTTCTAAGCCTGAGGCCTTTGTAGCCTCCCGTTTTTTTCCCTTCGTTTTTCCACGAAATTTCTGGGGGGTTTTATTGTATTTTCGCATACATTAGTTCTCTAGAAAAAAAAGAATCAAAGGGAACGGTGTAAAGCTGGGAACAGTTTCTGCTACGTTGAAACTAAATACGTTAATCGGGTTTCTTGTCCTATTAAAATGAGGTGTTATTTTTCTGAACAGTGTATGAAAAGGTGACTTTTTTCTAGGACAAAACTCTTGAAAATCTCGATTTGTACATAATAGAAACAAACAACAACTATAAGACTTCTCTGTGTGTTGTAACAAAAAATGACACTAACTAGAGCGGTTTTCATTTTTTAAAGAGTTTTTTTTTAAGTTTTCATCATAAATGTTGTTGTTTGGAGCATAATATTAAACCAGCATACCTGTAAAGCAAACTATGGTTTAATTTTTAAAGGAGAAATCACAAAATATATTACGTGTTGGGAATTTGCTAAAGAAGACCTGTTTCTTAAAGTTTAATTAAAAATAACGAGACCCCGTCTTCTTACTAAGCTTTATGAATGATTGTTTTCATAAATTGTGTGAGTGTGAAACAAGTTATTAGTTTTTCTCTACAACCAAATGATTTTTAAATTGCAACAGCTACACAGCTTCTGCTAAAAGTTTCCCATGTTTTTGGACAGTTAAGAAATACTTTTATCTCAGTTGTTGGCGGCATATATTAATTGGCATTTTGTACGGAAGATAACTTTAGTATTATTTTTTTCGTCTAAGTCAAGTGATTTCTTTTGGCTTGAATAAAGATGAACAAAGACCTCTCGCACAAACAAAATGTCAAACGACCAGCATAGTAAATAACAACAACAACAACTAATTTTAGTGAGTACATTTAAGCGTGGCTTGTTTTCGAAGTTTTTTTCTTTTTACCCTTTCACAAAGGCATTGAAGTGAACACATTTTTGTTCTAGAAAGTAAAGGTCACACTATTAGGGAAAATCTCCATTAACGCCACACCCCCGCATAACCTATTCACGCGTGTATCGATACTAAGATGCTTTGAGGACTCCTGGGAAAAAAAAAGCTGAACGGTTTCTTTTTTTATCAATGAAACACAACGTAATATAGGCTACGATTGTAACCATCTCTCGGTATATTATGTGTACTAAAAAGAAAACAATAATAATTTGCAACCAATACAAATGATTTGAATGTTGCAATTAAATAGCGGTTTTCTTAAACTAATTATTTGCACTTTCGTTTAAATGTGAACTATCTCTCTTACATTGTTCTTGATATCCAGGTTAATACAATTATCGACCGAGTTTTTTAGCAAAAGACGGTAAAAGGCCGCTCTATGTCATGATATCATAGGGTGTTTTACAAAAACAAAAGGAAAAAAATGATCGATTTTCCTCGTTTTTCTCTGAAGGTCGCAAACAAGAAATTCTGTTTTATAGAAAAAAGCTCTTCAAATTTGACATGACAAGGCGTTGGTTTACACAACGTCTTTTTTGTGAGATTCTGAACGATGAAAATGTTTGCGATTTTATGAGAGGATATCAAAACTTCGTTTGACTTAAGATATGGGAGGAAAAATCGATCTACCTTAAAATTTTTTTTCTCAAATTAAAGTTCCTGCCTTTTGGCTTACTCGGCATCATTCGCAAGAGGATTTATTTAAAAAAATATAAGACAGCGTATAAATAGAGCTAAAACTGTTAAAAAGTCTAAGTTCATTTGGAGATTCTTCAGAAAAAAAAACAATATTGTAATATTCCATAACTTTGCAATGCCTTCCAGGATGTTTGAAGAATCACTAAATATTAGAAGCTACAATGAAATGATAGTTGTTACTAAGATGTTTCGAAACCTATGCAAATAAATTGGGTGTTGTAACATTTACCTTACTAGAATTTGGTGTTTGAACCCTGCTTTTTTATCTTACAAACGTCAAATGTTGCATAAAATTTGTACAGGTGTTTAACCTTTTTTCAACATTTTTATAGAGGAAAAATATTACGCAAAAAATGTTTCTTCACTTAAATTTCCCTGCATCCGACTCATTTGTCTTTCACTCTCACATCTCTATGTCTCTTTTTGTCTCTCTCTTTTTCTTGCTCTGTCTCTTTATCTGTCTGTCTGTCTTTCTATCTGTTTCTCTCTCTTTCTGATTGTTTCTCTCTCTCTATCTCTCTCAACCTGTCTGTCTCTCTATCTGTCTGTCTCGCTCTCTCATCATTTATTCTTACTCAGAAAGCTTATCAACTTAGGCTTAAAGTTGCGTCGCTGATACTCAAACCTAAAAATGTCAATTTCCCCTCAGTAACACAAAGTTGTCTTTATGGATTTTTGGTTTATGTATTTTTGGTGTAAAAGAAAAAGAGAGCTGCGTTTCTTCTAACTCACCGCATTTGCACTCTAAACTTGTTTTATTTTATGATAACTATAATTAACCATCATCAGAGAATTTCGTTTTAGCGCTTTTCCCTTACTTTTTGATTGGCAACTATTCATTGGATTTGAAGGAAAAAGAATACGAATAAAAGAAGACATTATTTAGAGAGCTGACTTGACTGTTTATTACAACAAACAATTCTTTGCTGGAAAGCTTCACGATAATTATTTTGCTTTGCAAGAACAAGTGTTTGGTTCAAAGGGACAAAACTCAAAGCAACTCTCATTTTATTGGTTATAGTTCTTTGTATTGCACGCATGTGGGACCGACGAGGTCTCTATTTATAAAGCTTTTATCTTTTAGGCTTATTCGTTGGACAAAATCTTGAAAATCGAAAAGAAAACTGAAGGGACGGGTAACATAACAGCACTCTGATCAGCTCAATAGACTCATAAAAAGTTAAGTGAGTGGAAATACGTTTTTTTTAGAGATGCTCCTTACCTTTGAATTTTTTCTTTTGACAGTTTTACACGGGTATTTTACACGAACAGAGACCAATGAGTATTATTAATACTATTATTATCATTATTTTTATTATTATTATTGTTATTATTATCATCTTTATTATTATTATGATTATCGTTCGTACTTTTTTAGATAGTGAAACTAATGATTATCACTACGGTGTCTATGATGCTACTGTGCGCTCATACTTTCTTTTAACGTATTGATATTTTCAATCGTTGTAGGACCTGGGCCACCTTCAAGTGGACTTATTATTGGACTCACGCCAGCACAAACTCAACGTGGGAGTTGCTCAGGCAAGGGGTCTTCCCAGTCAGCATTTGACCGGCGCTCCTGGTAAATGAGGATCTTCTGAACCTATATTGTTATCACCAAAGTTTTTCAACCATTACCAGCATCATTATCTCAATACCAAGATCATTATTATCTTGATGATCATCATTAAATATCATCTCCAATACTACTACTACTAGTCTTACTATTACTGCTACGCCTACTACTCTTATTACTACTACCCTTACAACTGTTGCTGCTGCTGCTGCTACTACTACTGTTGTTGCTGCTGCTGCTGTTACTACTACTACTACTACTACTACTACTAC
>BMAT01010610.1:192426-208946 GCA_019649035.1 Elysia marginata | reverse complement strand
ACTACTACTACTACTTCTACTACTGTGTTGTCTTTTTTTTTTAATTCTCATAATAACTCTGCCCAGCAGATTACATTCTCATGCCTGATCCTTTTTATTCAGTTGAGAACAATGCTTTTTCAAGGCGTCAGTTACGGAGTCAATGACAAGAACAAAAAAAAAGTATCATTGTCATCATTACACTCTAATAAAAAAATCAACCTTTAGATCTCTGAGCTTTTTCAAACAAGCTATTTATAAACCTCTATATTGTCTGATTACACTTTTTTTTATTAAACACGATATTGACTATACTTTTCATGTCCTTTATTCAAGAAAAAAAAATGAAGTATTGAGATATTTTCACAATCTCATTAAGTGACTCTTGTTCTAAAAAATCGACCATATGTCACCCTTGGGCCAAATCAAACTCACTAGGGAATCTCAAAATTAATCAATGAACAACAACGTTTAAAGACTGTAGTATCTATAATTCAAGACAAAAAGCACAGACAGAAATTAAAGCTGAACTAGCGGTAGGGCATAGCCTAGAGAAATAGTGATACCGACCTCATCCGGCTAAGCATATCACGATGTTTCATTAGTAAATGTGTGTTTGTCTCCAGGTCCCTTTTGTTTGAACAATGCCCTGTTCAAACCAGCGGCTATACAGTTCTTTACATATGGACTAAAGAGCAAGATCATAGTCAATCTGAACGGTTCCTGTTAAAAGTCTAGGTGAATCGCGAAATCTGTCATTGGTATGAATTTTTTTACAGTTGTAATGATTAAAAGCAAACGGAACTTTTAATCAAATTGCTTTCTTGAGTTACACATTCGTTTTTACAAAGGTTGTCTTTTATTGTCATAACGTTTTTGAAGATTGTTATTTTATCGTATGCTTGGAATTGTATAATCTTAAATCTGTAAGTTATTAGTGTTATCAAAAACAGTAGCATTTCCTAATGGTTATCATTGAAATTACGTTTATTGCCATTTGTCCTCATGTTAATAATTCTCAACATGAATCGTAAGCATCTTGCTTTTTATCTTCTAGAAAAATCTCATACATAAACCTAAAAGTTTAAAAAAGAAAAACTGGAAAAGAAAACTCATACCAGAATTTTAAAAAACCGGAATAAGGACAACTACTTTCCGTCATAATTTGATTTCATATCTATGCATTTTATGTATAATCTTTATCCTTTTCTCTTTCTCGCTGTCATTGTCACTGTCTGTCTGCTTGCCTGCTGGATCTCTCTTTGTCTGTATCTCTCTTTCTCTCTCTCCCTCCCTCTCTCTCTCTCCTATGCACACGCGACAAGAATTTGAATGTAAGAGGACACGGCCTTTAAAATAAAATCAAGAAACCGTTGTAAAACACATCATTAATTAATCTATTTATCTCTGTAAAAATGAAAGTGAGACATCCACACATTAGCGGCTTCAAATCAATTGCGTTGCCACCAGTATATGGTTTAAAGATCTGTGATTGCAGCGCCGTCAGTTAGTCGTTTTTATTGTCATCTTATTCAATGAAAGAGACTCCTCTAGTCTGCAGTTGTAAAGGCTGCAGCAGAAACGCAAAGGCACATATGAAAGTACCCATCCATAGGTTTTTCCGTTCTCATTAAAAATTTCTACAAAGATTGAACAAAGGTTAGGTTAAGTAATTTATCTACAAAATCATATTTTGGGAACTGAGATGAATATTATTAATACATTTTCAAGATTACTATGAGGGATGAAAAGCTGCAGAAATGCAAACAAACTGTTCCTTTTCTTCTTAAATTTAAATACACCAGTGTTTTTCCCTGACTGAATATCCAAAGATATTGTGATGTTTTTAAAAAATGCATTATCTTAAAGCGCATCATACTTTTGCGGGGTTTTTTTCTTGTTTTTTTTTTGAGTCCATGTTTGAGAAAAAAAAAACTCAGTTACCACTGTTAAAAGTTAGTACCACCACAATGAAATAAAGCAACATTGAAATAAAACCTGAACATTCCTAGACACAAAATACTGTAAGCAGTCAAGTGTGACACGCGTTATGTAGCACCGGTCACCCTGTCCTCCTCCCTCTCTAATGTAATGTAAGAGAACATGACCTGGTCTGAAGAACACTGGCTATTCTGCCTGGAACAGTAGGCCGACCAGGTACTTTCAGTGTGAGACAAGCCTTGGGAAAGGAAGCACATGTCCACTTCATAGTGCACGAAACTGGACTGACCAGTAAAAGGAACTAGCGGATTTGATGTATGCTAAGGTAGTTGTATTCATACAATCCCGTAATCCAAACTTGCTTGTTCTGGGACGAGACACCTACTTTGACCATCATTTCACGATTGCTGGGGATGTTTTATTTGCTTTGATTTTTAAGCTGCGTATCAATATTTATAACCGTTAGTTTCACAAGTGATGTTTAGAGCAACAGGTTTAAACGATTAAAAACTAGTTCAAAGTTCCTACAGAACCAAAGTTTTATTACAACAGATTGATTTCGGTTGTTTTTTTCATTTATGTGTGGTTTAAACGATTAAATCGAACAGTGCTTTTTACAGTTTTATGGGTATACATTGGCTAGATTTTTATTCGATGGATTGAACTTCCGATTGACACTCTGACTTTTGAGCAAGGTAAAGAAGAAATTCTAAAACGCAGCTATGAAGGTTTACTAAATAGAGATACACGTACAACGACCATTGAGACGTGTTTGGATTGTTTAGTGTGCAATATTCTGTGTTTAAACAAATATGATTATCAGGAGCCACCATGTGACTGTGAGCTAAACAATATTCAATCTTCTTCGATAAAACCCTTAATTTACTGAAACCATGCAAGCTGGAGCATTACTACCATGGGTATGGAGAAAATGGAAAACTCCTATCGTTCTTCTTATTTTGAATCTTCTGTTGATGTACTTAGTTTTCACTGCTCTAAGTGTTTATCACAACAAATCAAACCTAATATCACGAAAAGTTATGGATCTAGATAGAGAAAACAAACTGTTCCTTCCAAACGGTGGCCATTACCTATCAAGTCTTGGGAAAAACGCCCAGTTGTTTTCAGGTTTTCAAGACAGCAATCAGTAAGTAATTTCTAATTTTGTTTTTCTTCGATTTATATACGAGTGCCTACTCACCTGTCTCAATTATACTACTTCACTTATTATTCTAGCAAGCGGATGACTTGGCACCTAACCCCTTATACTTTCAAATGCCATATAGAACTACCTTAGCCTTTTTTGCATTTGCAGAATATAAAGTTAATTGACTGTTGATCCAAAACTGAAATTGAACCATTATTCTACAGCAATAAAACCTTCTCACATCGATTTTATGCCCGCCCTCTTCTCTCTAAGTACGTTGAAAAATTTACTTTTTTCGACGGATATTTCGAAAATTCGCTCTATTTCCTCCTCTATCAGATTTATTAAGTAGTCAGTGCCCAGGTTTAAGAATGATCTTGAGCATGCGCATAGCATAATACCTCATATAGCAAGTGAGAGGGCTTAAAATTGTGGAATTGTCTCTAGAATGTAGTAAAGCACAATTATAAAAATGTATTTATGTGGTTAAATTTCTGTTTTCAAATCATCTCAATCAACTATTCATAAGCCATTCATTTTCCTTTTTTTTTAAAGGTATTGAAAAGACTAAAGCAAACTGAAAAGGTTGTTTTTTGGTCAAAATATCTCAAACTGGACTTAACCCAGTTTGGGAAATAAAACCGATTCAATTGCTCTTGAAGTTTAAAACAAGCCTTAGACTTCTTCGAATTGTCATACTCAAAACCTTTTTGACAAGAAAAACAATATAGAAACTAATGTATGACCCATGCTCTATACTGATAAATTATGTATAATTTTGAAAATAATGTCAAGCTGGTAAACTTCTTCGGCCAACATTGTCTTCTCAAAATTTCCCTCCAAACCCAATATTTGAAACCAAATACAAATTTCTAGTAGGTTCAACATATGAAGATTGAGATCTCTAGCCTACTTAGAGCATAAACATAATACAATAATTGAGCATCTAGACGTCAAGTAGAGAGACAATCACAAAAAATGGAAATAAAATAGTCTTAGACGTCACAACGATTACATTGATTATGCGCGCTCCAACAAGAGCCAATAAAATTATATTTTCAATAATATATATCCACAAGGAAAAAAATATTCGGTGAATATTTTTCAGTTTCAACAGCATTGTAACTACGAACCCAATTAAAAATTTACCTTTTTATTTGAAGAGAAAGATTTTTTTTAAACACGAGCGTGGGTCAAAATTTATGCACATTTTAAATAAAAAAAGGTAGTAAATTATAATGGCTTGTACTATAACCTTAAATTATAGGCACGGAATAGAAGATTCGATAACTACCTCTCAACACAGTCCCCACCTGTTCTATTTGGAATAACCGGCCACTGTCAATCATTCTAGAGAGGCCACCTACGCGGACTACAGATTACTATTCCAGTTTAATCTCTGAGCCCTCGGTGTTGCATCAATAATTACCTCAAAAGCTCTTACATGGGACTGTAAGAGTTGAAATTCTTAATGCACGAAATTGGAGAAAATGTGGGTGTTGAAGTGTATCCGATTCAAACAAAGCAGTTATTTCCCTTGTCTGAATGCTTGTGTATGAGCGAGAATGTTTGTTCTAAACAAATTCCATCCCATCTCTAGGTTGAGTAATTATGTTCTTCGAAAGTTTAATTTGTTTACGTTTAAATGATTCAATGTACCTTTGGGATTGGTAACAAGTATACGTCAGACTAGAATTTCAACAAAGATCATGGATTGTCATCATTATTGCAAACCACGGCTGCTGTTAACTTTGACCGGTTTACTGCATTGTTTTGAATAAAATGTGTAGAGTCGTATTTCCATCGGCTGTGTCACTGTCTATATATAAAACATTGGTTGTTTCTAAAAGCACACTGCTTACAATTTACTGACAATTTAAACTTTTTTGCAAATGGCTTATGGGAGCCTTTTCTTCCAAAGTAAGAGGTTGACCGCTTGTTGTTTGTGCTAGATTGCCAAGAGGCAGCCAATTTAAAATAATGTCGTGTTTTAGATATTTATCAAATCAAACCTGGGTCTTAAATATGAAATACAGCAACTATAGTCTTAAATAAATTTGAAACACAATAATTAAATTAGGATAAAAGCACTCACACAAACTTAAGAGTACAGAAGAGTGTATGAAATTAGGGTACAAACAAGTATAACAAAGAGACCCTCCCCCCCAATCCAGGACCGCATCTCATGTCCACTTATCTTTCAGGTGACTACGCCGAAACGTTTTTGAGTTTTAACATTAAAGGTTGATCATATTCGTTTTGAATTCTCTAGCATTATCGTTTAGTGTGACGGTCGAGATGATTACCTTCACTGTTTACTTATTTGTTCAGACATTCCTCTCGCTTCTACCAATCTTCCCAGTGGTAATAGTTTTCCTATAACTTATATGGCCTGGACGCTTAGAGGAGAGACAAAACGGTAAGATTTTAACGTACGTGTTTACAAGCTTTGAGAAGACCAGTCTTAGCGAAGCAATATACAAAAAGAGTTATTCATCGTTTGTATTACGCCATACGTCACTCGCCGCTAGCGGACATACTGTGGGAAGAGACGATTGATATGATTACATTTAAGAGGTCTATAATATTCAACATACAACAACCAAAAAAATATTCATCGCGCGTTATTCGCTACTGACCCCTCGCACGAAGGAATCTGACGTCGCTCACTCCTTGGAAGTCGCTCATAATGTAATGGACCTTTTCATTAGTTTTGTCTTTTATCCTCCAGCATCGCTAATCCTGACGACTGTGTCCTTAGCTTAGAACTATATGTGGACGTGCCAACAAGAGAGAACAAGTCTATAGACCTTTGCAACGGAAATGTTCCTAGAGTCTATAAGGCGAAAATACTTCTAGAACTAGGGACATAATGATATGCAAATTAATGCAAAGGTCACCTTCATGCCGTGCTAATTATAAAGTTTGCTGAAAACTTATTAATTAAGGGACTGATCTCAAATGATAATGAACAAAAATTTTTAAAAACTGTTTTCCAATTTGTCAATTGATGCAATTGTGACTGTTTCTTCTTCAATGTGAAAAGACCAAAGAACTCGAAATTTATTTCAGGCACAAAAATGTAATGTAAAAGCCTGTTGTAATTGACAATGAGAAAGTTGAAGTCGTTGTTATCTATAAATACCTCGGCTAGACTAATAAATAGAATGTCGCACACATGCTTTAAACGTCTTTAAAATGTTAACAAAAGAATATACTTTATAATACAACTAAAGTACTTTAACATCGACAAGACCAATGTCAACCTGCTTTATAAAGCAACACTAGAAAGTCTTGTTACCTTTTGTCTAGTATCCAGGGTAGGGGTGGAAACTGCAGAGAGCAAGACAAAGTCAAAGTAGACAGACTTATCAAGAACCTTCAGAAAATGGCTCAAGTAGAGAATATCTATGTGAACTAGCTTCATAGGAACTTAAGGCAAAAGAAAATCTTCGTCATTGAAAAAAAAGAAAAGAAAACCACTCATTGCATTGTCAAATTATTATTGTGAGGTACCTGTAACGGCTGCTCTTCCTAGAAACAAAACAAAAAGACAGATACACATTGTCTTTTCAATCTATCATCATTGACTCGTACCTTTAACGTTGGCAGTTGGGGATAATGTCATCTATCTTTCAGTGTTTACTATCGTCTCAATAGAACATTTATTAGAGTATAGATATAATTATTTAATACATGTAACTCATCTTTGTGCATGGATTTGATTTACTTAATAGAAGAAAGAGCGGTGGAAAGAGAAAGAAAAACAGAGAAAGAAAAACAGAGAAAGAAAAAGAAAGAAAGAGAAGCGAGAGAGAGAGAGAAAGAGAGAGAGAGGGACAGAGAGAGAGAGAGAAAGAGAGAGGGGGGGGGGGGCTGGGGGCATCCAACTTCCTAAGACATAATTATTTTCTTTTTATCTTTTGACATTTTCTGGAAAAAATGTTCGCTCTGGATCAATTTACAATGACAATCACTTTCCTTTTTTCTTTTTAGAAAAGGTGCGGAGAGTGCGAATTGCAAAATCACAGTAAAACAATTCAGGCTAGGCAGCAAAACGGGAAATCCACTGATCGACGATTATGGATTTTCTGGTCACAACCTAACAGCCGGCGGAATGGGAAGAGGTGTGGTTCCGGGTCAAACAGAAAGGTCAAAGGTTGAGGAGGTCATGGAGATGTTCAAGGTGAATACCCTGGTCAGTGACGTCATAGCACTCAACCGGGTCGTTCCTGACTCCAGAATTCATGGGTATCTGTTTTATGTTCTTTGTTATCTATGTTGATTCTCAATCGTTTAGATGTTTTGGATACTCTTTTGGAGGCATTTTCAAGAGCTCGGTTCGATGTATATTGTTTTATTTTTTTTGCAACCGATTCATGTTGAAATTTGATGTTTTTATGTTTATTTTTTAAACACCAAAAACAAGCGCATTGAGGGATGTTCCAGGATGCTGTCTTTTCACCCTGGGGCACCCCTCAAACAGTACCCCGAACACCAGCTCTTGCCCTGTGCTACAACATGGCCGAATATATACTGTGTACCCTTATAAACGTTGTTGATGTAAATCTAAAAGAGTCCACGATAACAAGAACAGGATATATAGAATCAACACCTACCCATTAACCTCCAATCATTTGCTCAATAGCGCCACATCGTATCAGAAGAGATGAAGTTAATCAGGAATCACCGAAAAAGAATAAAAGAGCGAACATGTTAATTCTCCGTCGTGAATATTTAAACAAATACCTCAACAAAAGGAAGACTCAAACCCCAAAGATCTCCCTGCATATCGGTGTTAATAGAGTACAATGAAACAGAACAATTGTAAACTGCATGGGAGAAACTTATTCCATCAATGCCATGAACAGACTCTGACACTGACAGGCTTTTAGACTGCAAAAAAGTCGGTCTCTTCAAATATGTCCCTTACAATACACTGTAACACTGCCTATGACTTCTCAATGTAATATCATAGAGAAAATTAAAACATTTGATCTGACAATCCAATACAACACACAAAGCCCAAAAACTAAACCTGAAGGAGGATATTATGATGCAGTAAATGCAGCAGATGATACATTCAATAGCAGCAATAGTATTTTCAATACTCACCCATCTGAAAACGCGTATTATATTGCACGATTCACCCAATGTCAGATGAGTCTTTTTTGGCGCGTCTTCATATTTCTAACCTTAGGGTTTCATTATCAAGACACAGTGCGAGGCGGACTATAAAATTTATCCGAATCGCGTAAAAAACAGCCATCTTTAAGCTTTTGTTTGTTTGTGGTTCAGCAAGTTGTCTTTTCCATGTTATGTAACACTATAGTTTAACTATCAGTTTATCCAAAGACGTTTAACTTTGCCACTTCCTAAAATATATTTAACTCATTTTAGAAATTTAGGAAGATGAAAGTAAGAGTTACTTACACATTCGCGTGATTGGTGTAGGCCTGACTTGCAATGCATAAAAAAGATAGTAGCTATCTTTTAGTAGTGGAGTAGCGTGGCTCAGTGGTTAGCGCGTCGGACTTGTGATCCGGCGGTCGTGGGTTCGTTTCCCAACCATGACGCATATTTTAACTGCCTTGGGAAAGCAATTTATCCACAGTTTCCACAGTCCACCCAGCTGTAAAATGAGTACGTGGCTATAGGCAGTGCTTGAAATTTATAGAATGTTAGTATTTGAGCGCCTGATAGGTAGCCGTGCTGTAATGCTATGAAATAATTATGAGTTGAATTTGCTTTGGTGTGTATTGGCCTGCTGGGGGAAATATGTAAAGTCTTGAGACTGCCTTCGGCTGTGGAATACTATAATCCATATTTTTTTTAGCTAAAATATATTTTAGGTGGAATTAGTATATACTTAAGATAATTGTCTCGCATTCTATCAAAAATAGTTTGAATTTGCACTGCCCAGTTTTTTAGATATATGTTTTCAAAGTTTAGTGGGTGTTCAAAAGTCAGTTTTTACATATTGTTTATGAAACTATTCCATAACGCTTTGTACATCTGATCCATGTAAAAAATTTAACATATTCGTTTTTAATTTTAACTGGTATAATTGCTAAGGACTCATTTCCCTTGATTTGTGGAATCGCAATTTTCTCCAATTTTTTACATTTTAAAAGTCCTAACCGTGTCGACTTAAAAAGAGCTATAAGTTTAAACAGAGTCATGATAGAGCTTTTTTGTTCGTTGCATTTGCCAATAGAGGAAATAAGCCTTTAAATGATACCAGTATCTTACTACATTCAAATTTTGACTTAAGACTAGTTTTGAACTGATTGCAGGACAATGATATCCTAATGATTTCAGATGCGCTGATTTAGGCTACCCAGCTGCTCTACCAAACGTCTCTATCATCATGCCTTTCTACAACGAATGGCCGTCTATCTTGCTACGGACCGTATACAGCATCGTCAATCGCAGTCCGAGACACCTGTTACATCAAATCATTCTGGTTGATGACGGAAGCTCTTTGGGTAACTTGTTTGTTTTAATAACAGGTGAACGTTTAGCAATATCACAAAATAAATGCAGTTGTGAAGTTCTGTCATTTACAGATTTTTACATTGCTTAAAAGGTGCCCCCCAAAAAAAATTCTGTTTATAGTGGCGGCGGGTTTCGGAAAATTTTCCGCCTTGGTGGTATCGCGCAGGCTCGCGCGAGTAAAGTGGCTTACTGTTCTCTGTAAGATTACAAAGTCATGGCATGTAGCCAGATGCTGCTGATGTGCAGACAAAATCATCAGAACTAAATTTTTTTATTCTTAACACGTGTCCTGCGCGGCTCTGGAACACCGCGGCAACCTGGCATTGGCCGACACTATAAACGTACACTGAGGCAGTGCAGAGGTTGTTTAATATTTTGATTATCACCCGAGTACTATTATTCGGAAAACATGGGATAAGTAAGGACTATAATTGAGAAAATGAAGAACACATACTAAAAGGTTTAACGTTACACATGTTTAAAGAGACCAACAATCTCTCTCTTTCTTAATCATCTGTTTGTCTTCGTGTCTAAACTTTTTTTAAAAAGGATTTTACCATTATTATTGTTTTTATTTTCTTGCAACCATTTTACTTGTTGACATGTTTATGGTTTAAGATAGTTATATTATTCAATACAAAAGTAAAATACATGATTTAATATGGCAATATATCCATAAGTATGTTATACGCTCTTATTGGCAGTAGCTTAACTTTCAATGCCACCCTTAAAACATACAGCAATATGAAAGTTATTAGTACCATAATGACTGTTCTCGAAATCCAAAACAGCAAAAAGGATATGCCTAAACCCACTTAATATAGTGTTTCATTCTTTATTCTTTAAGATTATTTATTTCTGTCTTTTTACAATTTTTTTTCAGAGAGTCTGAGACAGCCGCTAGACGAGTATATCGACAGGAATTTCCCCAAGGGCTTAATTACCCTGCTGAGACTATCCCAGAGGAGAGGGTTGATCGCTGCTCGAATGCACGGAGTGGCTGTGGCGACTGGAGACGTTCTGGTCTTCTTTGATAGTCACATGGAAGTGAACGTTGATTGGTTACGTTTCTCCAGTTTAAAAATTTAGGTTTAATTAAAGGAGTTATGGTTTACTTTAAATTAGCAGATCACATCATGCGTCTAGATTCAGGGTTGGGGATGGGTGTGGGGGTCGGGGTTACATTTTTGACAGAATTGATAACTCTATCAAAGTTTCAAAACGTTGCAAATGAAAAAAAGGGTAAATGTCAAAAGCTAGTAGCCTTCTTCATCATAAACGGAAAAAGAAACTTTGCAACGATGGCTAGAACTTACAGTTACTCATATAGGGTATTTTTTGGTAATATCTTGAAATCCTTTATGACATGAAATCTTAAAACACGCTTATTATCTTAGGAACTGTTAACTTTTAACATATCTTTCATGTGTAATAAATCGGGGCAAAATCAAGACATAGAAATATTGTTTTCATTACTTGTGAAGAAGCTTTTAAGCTGTGTACGTTATATTAATGTCGAAATTCCACAATTCAACATATGTTATGGTAACGCTCGTCCCAAGAACAGGAAAATGTATTTTGTTTTGTTACGCCTTTTCATGTTTGTGTAAGGAAGCATAACATTATCTTATAATTTTTTAATGAAAATAGCTATTGAAATTCGAAAACAAAATAAAATAATTTTTCATTATCAAACTTTTCATACTAAATAGTTTAATTTGAAAAAAAACCCCTCAAATTGTGAACAAAAATCATTGACAGAACCTTAATACTAGGGTTAAGCACAATCAGAAATGAAAAAAGGAACTTTTATAGGCAGGCACATTTTAAAGCTCAACGTTTTGGGTAACTGCTGGGTAATTGAGATCAACATGGTCTTTTAGCAATTAAAGAACCGATTCATTATGAATTATAACTTTAAAACAAAATTTAATTACATAATTAGCAAATGTTTTTAGCTTCCAAACGTTGAAAATTGATTCAAACTATAGGGAAAAAAGAAAAGAACTAAATGTCTCGAATGTCGCAATTTGTATATTCTAAGGCGTTTCTGCCTTGATAAATGAATTTTTCTGAGCTCTCAAGCGTTGGAAATATGATGAAGTTAAATGTTTTACTTTTATTTATCAAGATAATTAGCTTTTTGTTCGGTAAAAATAATATAAAGAGAAAGAACAAAACGTAAACTTTTAAAGGGCGTTTTCTAAAAATATAATTTTCGACTTTCGACTCATTCCCCTGGTGGCAAGACAAATCAGTTTTTTAATAAAGTTTTCTCAAATGAAAATGCACGACTAACGACTCATAAATTGCTAAGTGGTTGTGTCACAATTGCTAAGTGACAGAACTATTCCCGTATAATTTTTTTTTTGCATTTTTCTTATTTATGATAAAGGCTCCAGCCTCTGCTCTTGGAGATATCGAAAGATCGGAATACGGTTGCTATGGCCACGTTGGACTATATCGAGCCAGACTCATTTCTCTACCAATTCAATGACAACTACCTCACTCGATATGGGTGGTCTTGGAATATGATCTTCTTTGAAACATTCTTCAGGGCTGATCATATTGGTCAAAAGTTAACAGACCCTAGACCGTAAGTTTGTAGAAGTGTTTCTTGGTCTGACTTAATTGATTAAGTTTTCGTTTTATTTTAAACCGAAGACGATGAACTCTGTGTAATCAATAGCAGATATTTTCAATTTTTTTTCCAAAATTTTCCTTTTTCCTTTTTAGAAGGGTTATTCTAAATAAAGAAGCAAAGAGGTGATTAGAGAGAGAAAGACGGAAGCGAGAGAGACACACGTTTTGTACGAACAGGGAGAGAGAGGGAGAGATAGAGAGGAGAGAGAAAAAGAGAGAGATGAGAGAGAAAGAGAGAGAAAGCGAGACAGAGAGACAGAGAGACAGAGAGGGAGAGAGAGAAAGACAAAGACACAGAGACAGAGTTGACTTTAAGTGTAAGATTTCCAATTTGGGAGTTATGAAGAGATCATCTATAAATAATTACATAAGTTATGGTAAAATTGGGATCCAATATTTGAATAATCCATACCAGTAAAAAATTTGGTACAGTTTATATCTGAAGTCCAACATATAGATTGGAATTAAGCAAAGAACGTAGACCGCCTAACTTCTATAATTTCATTAACTTTATTTCTCTTACTAGCTAACTGAAATATAAAACTATAGGGCTTATAACACACTGTTTCGGTAGTTTTTAGTTCTACATTGGACTCCGTGACTTAAGTTTGAGGCAGCGTGGCAGAGAGGCCAGCGTCTCAGACTCAAGTTCTGGAGGATACGGGTCGATTCTCGACCATGCCATGTTGCAATTGCCTTGCGAAAGCTAATTACCCTAACTTTCTCTAGTGCACCCACTAAAAAATAAGTTCTTAGCTACAGGCAATTCTTAAATTTGTGATATGCGCCTGCTAATCCCTGCATATGGGTTAAAAGTGGCCTTCAAATGTAGGCCCTACTGGTCTGCTGGGGCATAACGCGCTGCTCTGTGGCGACACAGTTACACTGAGTAACGAAGCCAAATTTCCCAAAAAGGATTGATATTGTGTATATAAATTTAAAAATGAAAGTTCTCAAAAACAATATTTTAATTGAAACCAAAGATGTGAAGCAACCAGTGTGAATCAGGCACACACTCACGTCACTCAGACTAAATTTAGAGTAAGGACATTTTAATTGAAACAAAAATAAAATTATAATAAGATTCAGTTTTTACTGTCTTGAAACTGGACAAATAAAACCAAAACGCATGGTATTGATAAGCTAGAATTATACATTTTCAAACTTTTCGAAGGCCTAGAATACACTTTAAAAATTTAAATAAGTAAACAAGTAAAACTTCTGCCTAGTGCGTGATTTACCTTGCCCCTCCCCCCTTCCAATCATACACACGCAAATATTACTTCAGGGGCCCAGCTATGGTTGGAGCTGCCTTTGCGATTGACAGACTTTACTTCCATCATCTGGGAGGCTACGACCAGTCCATGACCGTGTGGGGTGGAGAAAACTTAGAAATGTCCTGGAGGGTAAGTATAAATTATGGCCTTAGGAAGCAGCCAAATCAGATAAAACAATTTTTAGAAGTTTGATCAATTCAGTTTTTAGATTTAATGTATTCTCAAAACCTTTTAATATCCTTTTGGAATGTCACTCGTTTTAGAGTTCTACATTCTTATAAATCCTAGACAATTCATTTTAAGCGGATACAAGAATGCCTATGAATATATACCTTAGTATAATATAGGATTAAAAAATAAACCGCATTAATAATGTGTTTTATGCTGCACCTTGAAATGAGCTGTTAAAGTCGCTGGGGAACAGTTGGGGTGTTGGGTGGCCATGCTATGACTGCAGATCTTTGGTTTGATCCACTGTCCTAGAAATTTCGCATTAGCTTTTCTTGGCTCAGCCAGCACTAATAGTTAAGTACACTCGTCAACGGTAAAAAAATCAGCAACAGAGAAACTTTCCAATTGTCAAACTACATGCACCTTGTCATGCAGTTTGCATAGAATAATATTTATTCTACCCCTGATTCCTTGACCTGTTAATACAGAACGAAGCCAAAGCTTACGTTTAAAAATTAACTTGTATCGCTTAAATCTAAACAGTTTCTGCAATATATAATGCAATGCGGTAGAAGATAAATTTTTAAAAAATCATACCTAATAAATTGTGTATGAAAGAATAGGAGAACTGTTCATAAATCAATCACTGACTGCACAAGATATTCACCTATGTTGTATAATAAAGCTCCTTTGTTTCTTTTATGATCGTGTTGTTACAGCAACTGTTGGTTTTCTGGAACTATTAATTAAAGAGGTAACAGATCTTATATACATTTACTGAAAAAATTTGAAGTCAGTGACGTATTATGCATTTTATACGATTGTATTTTTAAGTTTGACAAATAGTCTAATAACAAACCAAAAAAAAAGAAGCTTTGAACAAATTCAAGGACTAGATTTAACGTATACACTAGTCTTACTTCATGTTCCTCTTACGTCCGTATGTCATTGTGTGTCCTTTTCTCAGGTGTGGTTGTGTGGTGGCCGTCTCATGCACGTGCCTTGTTCTCGTATTGGCCACATTGCTAGAGTTCAGCCCTACAGTTTTCCGGGAGGCAGGGAAGCTATCACGAATTTCAACTACGAGAGGGCTATTCGCGTATGGATGGGCAACTACAGCAGATTTGTGCATAGTATAAAACCAGATATGAAAGTAAATAGAGAATTTTAGCTAATTTAGTTTGTTTTATCTAAAACGTAAAACAGTCATTGTGGTCTTTAATGACTACGTTTTAAAAAAGCTTGTAGTTTGCTGCCAGGAGCATACCCCTCACAGTTTAATGTTAGATAAAATTCAAAATTGTTAAAACTTTTTTGCAGAATACATTACTTTCTCTTAGCCTTTATTTTTCTTCTAAAAATTTGCAGTTATATTTCTTTCTAAACTGAATTTCAATGCATAGACAAGTCGTTATCAAGCTTTTACGTGTTAAGTTCTTATAAATTGATCTTAATTTTCTTGCTGTTTCATTACCAAGCAAATGGTATTTCTAAATTAAGTCGACAAAATTGTAGATCCCATTTGATTGTCCTAGTTTGCTTATTTATATTCGTTTTAAAAATATACTTAATTTTTTGTTAACTTAAAAATTGATAAAAAGTTTACCAATTAACAATAACACATATTGTTTCTGACTGATCGTCAACACATCGTGTACAGACATTAGATGTTGGTGATTTGAGCGAACGAGAAGCCATCAAATCCAAACTGAAGTGTAACGAATTTAGCTGGTACCTGCACAACGTCTGGCCTGAACTTCATATCTATGATGAGAACGTACACCTTTGGGGAATGGTAACTCTTATAGCAATATAACAAAAATCAATATAGAAAAATTCTCTTTCAATCAGAGAGTATATCTCTTGGAAATTTGAAATTTAATGGTTATGATAGTGAAACGACGGATTAAGGTGTAATAAATATAACAGAGGCCGTAAAAAGAATGTTTAAAAAAAGAAGCGTTTTAGTGACACATTGATTAGAATTAGTGGCTCAGGACAAAACTTTACCTTCCAGTTATACTAATCAAAAGAAACCTTAAGGGGTTCTCAAGCTAAATTCGTTCAGATGTATTAATTATTGGCTCTTCTTGTTCGACTTATCAGCTCTTTACTAATTTTTTGTTTTGGTTTGTATCTCCAATCTCTCTCTCTCTTTTGACCTCTCTTTAATGCTGTCGTACCTTGTCTTTCATTTTTCCGTAATCTTTTTACTTCTCTCTACTTTTTATACTAACGATCTACCATAACAATGTAACGAATATACTGCTGTTTTACTTCCGGCATTGGTAATTGATAATTTACAATTCAAGTTTTGACTCTATAAAATTTGAGTTCTAGTTTATCAGCACAAGAAAGCTGTGTAAATGTAAAATATAGGAACAGGTTTCAAGTTGCTCATGATTTTTTTTTCATTTTTTTCCCTTTCACCACAGGTCAAGAATAAAGAAGTAGAGTTTTGTTTGGACAATGACAACTATCTTTTCCAGAAAGAAACTCCGGCTCATATGAAGCGCTGCGAAAATCGCTTTGACACACAGGTCTGTACTCTGTCCGTCTTGTATTTAACTATGGTGACAGCAGAAAAAGGTGTCTGTGTGTGTGTGTGTGTGGGGGGGGGTAAGCTTACATGGGGCTGGGTATATCAAAAGGTTTTATTACTATAGCTTACAGTGTACAGTGGGTTATTTGTGCTCTTATCTTATTTCATGTGCCGTTATACTCATATCATTTGTCGAATAAAATATACAAGCTTTTGTAAAAAACGCTTCCTCTGAATAATAGTTTCATAAAAAAATAATTGTTTATTATTTTACAAAAAAGGACTTATAGACTTTAAAATCTTTCGACTGTTTCAAGTATTA
>BMAT01010610.1:167478-181018 GCA_019649035.1 Elysia marginata | reverse complement strand
TTCACCACAGTTTCTTATGTGTATTCAGTTTTTCAGTTTTATACGAGACTTTCTCTATACTGAGTACGTTTCGGTTCAAAACTAACATTTCGTTCAAATGAGTTAAGCAAATACAAACCAAAACATTAAAAATATTTACAGGGGGTGGGCGGGGGGGGGATGAGCGATAGTATGAAACACTAATCAGCCCTCAAAGCAAACAAACATGTGCAACTTTTTGTCATGAAAATTTTTTTTTAATTATTAAATTTTAGTTTAAGTAGGACTGCAAGGTTGTCCGGTGCAAAGAAAAGACTTGTGTAATTCAACATAGTTGAAACGAGACCACAGTTGAAATATCAAGATAGAAAGCAAAACATCCCAACTTACTGACACAGCTCTTCGTCCCTTTTGTACAAAAATTGGTATTATTAGCAAGCTCTGTTGCTGCTTCTCTTTTGATTTTGACCCGACTAAAATAACACGTTGAATCACATTGATCATAATCAAGACGTTCACGATAAGAGACCATCCAGTTCATTTTATGTAAACAAACTTGACAAAAACTATAATTTCCATCTAGCTCCTCCATGTTTTTGTAAGCGTATAACCTAGGCCGTCCTTAATAGAGGCTCGTCACCCAATTGTTGATGTGTGTAAAACATCTCTATATACTTCAAAAACATTTGAGAGGGACGGTCTTCTCAAGATGACTCCAATTCTGCTTTAATGTTACAAAAATTTAAACAACGTTATAATAGTATAGCTCTCAAATTCAAATTTGTTAAACTCTCGCTGCTGGTCTTGCGAACTGAGGAGGCTTAAGTTATATCATAAGCAATGTCAAACATAATTTTAATTAAAGAACCTGCCCTTTACTTTAAACTGTTACTTATCATCTCTCTAACGTACACTAAAATTCGGAAGATAGAGATCAAAATGCCACCTGTGCATAAGTTTGTTTACATTTTGGCTGAATTACCTGATTATGAAACCGTCTTGATCATCATGTACAAATATCTCTTTACAATTTTGGCTGCTTGGCCTTTGAAAAGGATTGATTAGAGCCTCAGATATATAATTATGCTTATTTTTGCCTTGAAGAAAGCTTTGAAGGGTACGTGGAATCGGTCTGATTCAGCGTTATTTGTAGTAGGTGGTCAAACCACCCTAATGTAAACAACCTCTTTTACATGTGAAAAACTGGCCTTATCGCATTTTATTTTTAAGTGAGAACAAATCTCAACTAAAAAGCATTTTATGCTACGTCAGTGTTAAAATAGAGGATACAGATAATGTTAACGTTCGACGGTTTGGCCTGTCTTTATAGGTCGCGTTGGTTTCGTTAGATATACAGCAAAAAAGGCCCATCACACCTTCGTGAGTAGATGTCACAAAACTTTTCATCTTTGAATCAAAGTTGAGAGGGCCGGCCCGCTCAAATTGTATCGACTGTCTTCTATTTTTATTAGAAACTCAAATGAGATAGATTAGTTAGGCCGTTATGCTCAAATTTGTTTTATTCTCGCGGTTGGGCTTGTTCACTACGAAGACTTAGGTTAGATCATAATAACCAGATTGTCAACAATTCATGATTGTTGTGAATTAAACAACATATAAGCTGATATCACAATTTCGTAAATAGACTAACTTGATTTTTTTGTATGAGAAAAAGTTTACAACAGATTTGGTTCATGGAGAAAATGAGCAAATGCTCCAAGTAACTTGGAGCTAATTCTTTTTTTTTTTCAAAAATGAATTTGTTTTAAAACTAAGACCAAAAGACCACAGCCATGGTCCTACACCGCCGAATAACTAAACTCGGAGAATTTGATACAGTAAAGACGGTATAGTAATGGTGCATTCCTAATCTGGCCTGGCGGTTTCAATATGAAAGTGTAAGCCTGACAATAATGCTACTTCATTGGACGAATACTTCGGGAAATATACTTAAAGGGCTGCGGTCAAACGAAACCCTATTTTAGAGTGTGCAGGTAGGTCTGTTATAATTTTTTTTCTTTTTAGTAAGTTCGTAAACAGTCAAATGTTAGGTCTCAAGACCCGTCCTTAAGAGTAAGATGACGGAAATATGGATGCGTCTCGCATTTTATCCAAATGGTTCTCACGTCGCACGGTCTAGTTTTGAGATGCAGGCTTTTAAAGTGTAGTGGGTGTTTTAAAGAAGAGTATTTTTTAAAAAATTATATTAAACGGTAAAACCAATTCTAAACCTTTTCACACCAAATTAATGTTAAAATTGTATGTTTTAGGTGTTTAGTTTAAGTTAGTATGATCGCTAAAGCCTAAACACCTAAATAGTTGTCTAAAATTTAAAGGCTTTTATTGTCCCTTTTGTAAATTCGCAAGACCCGACCATGCCGACTTCAAATGACTTTAACTCCACACAGAAAAAATGAGTGCTTTTCTGTTTGTTGCGTTTGAAAGTAGAGAAAGTAAGCGTTTTTGTGAGAGCATTATATGACTACCTTCCAATTTCTACTTAAGACACAGTTTGACTGGTTGCAAAACATATGAGTGAAACTAGTCTTACTCTTGTGAAAATTAAATTGAACATGTGGATAAGCAAACTAAAAAACATTTAGTAAGATATAATATATCTTATAGTATCTTATATATTATATAGTTCAGCTTTAAGAGTGTAGACGGCAAAATTAACCGATCGGCTTTACGCCTTAATGAAAAAAATAACTTAAGACTTTTGCAGAAATAGGCACACGACTAACAATAAAAAAGCATAATTAAAAAAAACAGTTATGTTTTTTAAAAGTGGGTGTAGTAAGATTGAAGATAAAAGTACCTCGCTAGAAATTCACGAGCAGAATAACGCATCTTCTTTGTGAACATCTTTATTCCATTTTTTGGCAGAATTTCCATGCCGGAAAGCCACTGTATATTTTTATTAAAAACTACTCTTTGTTAATTACTGTTCAATTTGTCAATAATGTTTCTTTTTAATGAAAACAAAACAATGCATGTCATAGCACAAAACCCTTAATTCCTAAAAAAAATAAGTATTTTTTCTCTTGTATAATTGAAGCTTGGCTAAGGAGGCACCCTTGTGTGGGAATCTCCCACTTTCTCCTACGTCCAGGCATCGTCCTTCCCTTTTTTACTTTCACTAGTTTTATTCCTAATACCGAAAAGATGAAAGAAAATCCACAGGGTTAATATGAAAGAAAAGGTAATAAAGCATATTATTTATTTTCTTTTTCCCCATAATATTGCTTCATTGTTTTAGTTTGCTAAGTCCGATTGAACATTATGTGACATTTCTGTTTACTAGGACTGCTAAGTAGCATTGAGTAACCTTTCTCAGCACGCACTAGATCTATAGATATTCTGAAAACGCAAGACAGTAATCAAGTAAAGTGTAGTGCTTCTCATTTCAAATACATATTTTTAGTTAGGAATCGTTAATAGATCTATATATCGTTTTAGAGCGTAAAAAATAGTTTGAAGTTAACTATAAGTCCATTTTTTTAATAAATAGGTACGTTGCCCGAACTAAACAAGCATTGGCAATGTAAACAACTCGCGATGCATCAAGTTATTATGGTATCATTATTTTTATTTGTCATTAGATTTGATGACCCGAAAAGTTATTTCAAGATTCCATTTCTTGTCCACTCAGCCTTTCCTGTCGTTGTCCGCTTTTTATTTCTAATGAAGGTCAGTACGTACGTGCTTCTATTACTTGTCTGTATGTCTCTCACCCTGTAAAAAAAGTCAGATGTCGCAGTTTTTGGTGGAGTTTTTGACGCTCTGAACAACGCATTCTTCTGAGCTTACACGGGCTGAAAAGCTATAGAGTTGTCAAAGTCATTTTTGACCGTTTTAAAACTTTTTTCCAATTCAACCGTGGACAAAATGATAGTTATGTCAACTTTCAAATGGCAAAGTTAGAGCTTTAAGTTTCCAACATTCAGCCTACTAAGACTAGACGCGAGATATATTTTTAAATCTCATGTTAAGAGACTACACCCATGACTGTTTACAAAATGTATGTTTATCGTAAGTGACCCCAATCACACTAGCTAAGACCATCGTTGCAAATGTTTTGCATTCTGCCCAAGTGAATCGTCTGTCGAATAGCTTAGTTTTGAGAAATAGGCTTTTAAAGTTTTAAACGTGTTCAGAAGTACATCTTTTTAAAATTTAGATATTAAAGCGAAAACTTTTTCCGAAAAGCTTTTACACTTATAATGTTGAAATGTCTTTTTTATGTGTTTAATTCTAATTGGAATAATTGCTACGGCCTCAACACCTTTGTTATGGTCTAAACTTTAAAACATTTTCTCCCTTTTACTGAAATTTCACAAGAAGTAACCCCTCTGACTTTAAACAGTTTTAACTTCATACAGAAGCATGATAAAGTTTTTCAGTTTGTTGCACTTAAAAGTAAAGAATAAAATCTGGTCTGTAGTACAAAATTCTGACTACCTTCCAATTTTGACTTAAGACTTATGTGGACTGGTTCCAAGGCAAAAAGGAAAATATAAGTGAACAAACAAAATGATGAGAATAGAAGTTACACTCCGGAATACTTTTCTATCTACAGGAAAACAAGAATGAGGCCTGTAGACAGATGCAGAACGCAGAATTCGGCCCGACAAGAATGGAAAACTTTTTTCGCAGGGCCCTTTCTTGAGATAAGTCGCAATTGTTTGCTTTAACAAAAATTCCTCACACACTGCGAAACTAAACCTATTCACATTTGATATTCTGCTATATTCTTAAATCTATCACAATACTCCATAATATCTGTAGTACAATAGTTGCAAGTAGGAAACCTTTGCAATGTCCGGGTAAAAATATTGGACGAAGGCGGACGCTTTTTAAAATTTTTAAAAAGGTTTTTCTGTACGAGTAAAAGACTTAAAGGGGCAAACACTCGAATGCTAAGTAATCTTTTTTAGTTTGCTGCTGTTATATATCGATAAAATGTTTTATTGCCATTTCCAAAAATGTATTATTCAGTTTGTGTGACGTTCTGAAATGAATTGTTCACTTTATTTTTAGGATTCAATGGCAATGAACGTCGTATTATTTACTCGTTTTGTTAACCACAATTTGAACTTTAATTTATCTTAGACCATGAGAGAGATTTAAGCATAATTGTTTATTAAGTCTTTGAAAATCACTTTTCTCCCTTTCAAACACAATGGTCACGTGTTTTACTATTCGTTTTCGGTTATACCTTACTTGAGATTGAAATGTCCCAACTGGACCAAATGCTGATTTAATCACAAATTCAAACTTGCCTTCAATCTCTCAGATAACATTAATGCATGTAATTGTATTTCATCTAAGGATAACGTTTCTAGCTTCTTTTTATTCCGGAGACTCCCGTTCCTTTCCAGCCTCAATGCAGAATGCAAATTAGAAAGCCCACTAAGGCATAACATTATTTGTATTACAGATTTTGTTTGAACCGATTCAGTAGTGATTAACCGTCTTTATTGTTTCAAAAATATTATGTGCATTTCGTCTTCAATAAAAAAACAAAATTAACGATTAAAAACCCAATAAAATCCTAAATTTGCTCTTAACTTTAGCAAAGTCAATGATTATAAAAATTAGGTAACTATTAGGCCTACAGATCTTAAAATGTTCTAATATTTATCTTCATTTTAGCAAAGTCGATGATTGGAGGAAAAATTGAAGTTTTTGTACTTTTTGTTGCAGAGACAGATCGCTCTGGTGACAGATACAATACTATCACAGCTCAGTCCATTCTGTATCTCCTTTGTCTGAAGGAACATTGTGGTGCACTACAGTATTTCTTGTCAATGAAACCCAAAACTGACCTTGATGACATTTCGTTGGCGCAATGAGAAATGGGATAAAAACATATCACCGTACTTCGGACAATATTGCGGCCTTGTTGACACTTGTGACCGTGATGCAAGGATAGGGATGTGTTATTGAATGTGGTTTGGCATTGCTGAGACGAAAAAGGTGATGGGATTGCCTTGCTGAACATGCTCTGGCTTTGCTGATGGAAGTAGGAGGATGGGACCACACTGCTGATGCTTGTGCGGTAGTTCTGAGATTGATGCAATGACTGGACGGTTGCTGCTGACGATGGTGTGGCATTGCTAACAAAAAAAAAAGAAAGGACTCCACTGCTGAAAATTGAATGATATTAAGACAGAGATAAGATTGTATCATCACAATAATCACAGAAATCATGTGGTACCCCTGCTTACATTATGTTGAAATATAAGGAGTGCCTTTTTGGCTACTACTGCATGACGCATGAAAACCGAAACCTACTGCCTTGGAAGTATCATACTGGTGAGTTTAAATTTAACTATTCAATGTAATGTATTTTTCGACTGTGCCAACGACACCAGTGACAAAAGCCAGACATGATTGGCAACTAATAAAAAGAACAACCAGGACAAAATTGAACTATAATTTTATGTTGAATAGAAAGGCAAAGCTGTGAGCTTGATGATTTTTATTGAGTTCATTAACTAGACATATGGTTGGCCACACACATCTGCTCAGATTCTCGTTACATACTTTTTATCAAATTTTGATATCTCAGCAAATAATACATGCTGGAAAGAATCAAAATACTAAGATTAGACACGATCTCAATACTTTTAGAGGTTTTCCTCAAACAAATTAGTCCGCCATTTGGAATCGCTTCAAGTGATTGCAACATAGTTTTACTTATTAGGACAGTTCAGCTAGTGATAAATGCTGACACGGTTAAACCAGTACTTGAAGAATTATCCTATGGTTTTTTTTTACACCTCCTATTTGAAATTGTCGATCTAGACTGAATGTATCATTTATTTTGCTGATTACTATCATAGTTATAGTCTTTTAGCACCAAGACATATTAGATTTAAGATCTACGTGGTGGTTTCTATTTCCTCAGCTAGTGGAGTCCTTTAGCTGCCGTTTTTACATATTGTAAGCATTTCTGGCGTATTTCTAAGTACGTGTTTTATGTGACGCAATATTTTCACAATTAATGGGTACAACCTGGGGGGTTTTCTCATGCGGTCTCATTGTTTTCTGGTAGGATCTGTTGTTCGCAATGTATTTAATCTGCTTCTGCAGCAGTCTGCGCTATAAGTGCGGATTTGTAGTATGAATCTTTATGATTAGAGTAATGTAGTTGAGACATTCAATATTTTCTATTCGGCGGATATAAATTTTAGTTTCCTTTTTTAATTTTTGATGGCTCTAAAATGTCTTTTCTCCTGATGCAAGATAGTTCTTCTAAGCTTATGACTGGAAGACGATGGACTAGATAGGCAGCGTTGACTTTGAGAGGCTCAATGACAATACATAAGACAGTCTGTTAACGTCAAGGTATGCTTTCTAAGTTAACGTCGAAACGATTGGTATGAAAACACTTTCTTTATGTAAGGACAAAGTGTTCTACCACACAGTACAAGAGGGCATATTCAGGGTACACTTCAGGAAGTTCCCCTGGATGTTACAGAAAACTATATGAGAGGGCAAACACTTTTTTAAGACAGTTTGGCTAATCCGAAGTGTTTACTATGATTGTGCTATTTATCGTAAAATGTTCCACGATTTCTCGTTATTTCCCTTTGCAGTGATTGATTTCATATAAACTGATGATCTGTTTCCCTTATGCTTAGATACCATGAGTCAAATTGTCGGATTAAATGACCCGGGGTTTTTATAATGTAACCCAAAACCTTTTTGTTCATATATTGTACTGTATAGGTGCAGACTTGTTGACCGCTCATTGTGTATTTTTTGACGAGGTGTAGTATCTTTATTATATTCTAGTAATTGTCTTTTCTCGTGATATAATATAATGATCTTTATGATTGGAAACAGCAGGACTGAGGGACAAAATCATAACAAGAACGGCATACAAAACGTAAAATATAATGTTTAATATTCTGTTTTTGTTATTTTCTCTATCATTACTACATTCATAGAATTGGTGTGAAAATTCATGGTCTCTGAATGCAATCGATACAATTTTCTCAAACCGTCGTAGAAGGTTTGGCGCACTGTTTAGGTAGACTGTTACCCAGTGAAATGCGGGTGCCCAAAACAGTATAAGCATCCGGTAAAGCAATATTTTATTCAGCCTGGCATTATTGTCAGTGTCTCTCAAAGGTTTATAACGATTACGTGGTTGGAAGAACTCTTAGACCATAGATAGACAAACTATTCTGTCACATTTAAGCATCATGGCATCAACAATTATGATGTTTTAGCATTCCTAGGACAAATGAAAAAGACGAATTGACGGGGAATGAAGGTAGACCAAGACACAAACAAAGGCCAGTTATTATTTTTTTCCTTCTGTGCATTCTAAATAGAAGAAGAGTCCTCAATCTGCTAATTATGAAAAAATGTAAGCAGTCCTGTTTTTGGTTTATATGCGTCAGTTAGAAGTGAGCCAGTATTTTCTCTTGTAAGTTTTTTATTCAACCTTAAATACAGGAGTGGGGAGTGTCTAGTTGAGACTGTAGGTGATAGTGCATCCTTGCGAGCTACATGTTGTTGTCTATTGGGTTTTATGCTTTGAGTTTTCCGCTGCGCTGATGTCTATAATGGTTTTCAGAGATAGTCTTGTCGTTAGCGGGTCCGATATTTTCCTGTCCGGGCAATGTTGTTTTGCATTCTTTTACTTTACGGCTTTCTAAAAATTGCTGCTCTCCCTATGAGATGGTCTTGTTCAAGATGTGCCCCAGAATGTACAGAAAATAGTATGAGAAGGCAAATACTTTGCTAAGCTAAAGTGTTTGCTTTGATTTAACTATATGTCGAAATATATTCAACGATTTCTGTTTGTTTCTCTCTGTAGCGATTGATTTCATATAGACTGATGATGAATTTCCCTTATGCTTAGGTACCGTGAGTCAAATTGTCGGATTAAGCGAATTGTTTTTTTTTTGTAACCTGAAGACTTTTTTTCATATATATATTGTTCTGTATTGGTGCCGACTTGAGTAGGCTGGTGAGTTCATACCGCTGATTGTATATTTTTTGGCGAGGTATACTATTTTAGTATATATTCTAGTAATTGTTTTCTCTTCTAATATAATACAAAGGTGTTTATGATTGGAAGCAGCAGGGCTGAGGGAGCAAATCCTAACAAAAACAGCGTGCAAAACCTACCATATAATGTTTTCAACTCTGTTTTTGTTATCATTTGCTCTCTCATTACTACATTCATATAATTGTTGTGAAATGTTGTGGTCTCTCAAGGCAAGCGAAACACATTTTTCTTTAACTATCGTAGAAGGTAAGGCCTGAGGTTTGACACAGTGTTTGGGAAGACTGTTACCCAGTGGACTGGGAGCCCAAAACAGTCACAGCATGCGGTATAGCAATACATTAATTAGCCTGGCATTATTGTCATTTGCTCGCGATAACGTTGATGTAAGAACTCTTAAACCATGGATAGAACCTGTATTCTATCACATTATAGTATCATGGCATAAACAGTTATGGTGTTCTAGCATGGCTAGGACAAAGGAAACAAACTGCGACGAATTGACATATAATAAAGGTGGACTATGACACAACCAAAGGGCTTTCGTTGTTTTCTATTCCTTTTTGCAACCTAAGTAATAAAAGGAGTCCTCTATCTTCTTACAATCCAATATTGTACGCAGTCCTGTTTTTAAATGATAAGAGTTGGAAGTGAGCCAGTAATTTCCCTTAATAATCCGTCATTGATAGTTCATCTTTGCGGGCTATATGTTGTCTATTTGGGTTTTATGCTTTGAGTTTTTCGCTGCTGTCTAAGATAATGGTTTTCAGAGAGAGTCTTGTCGGTTCTATATTTACCTGTCCGGGGAATTTTGTTTTGCATTCTTTTACTTTACGGCTTTCTAAAAATTGCTGCTCTCCCTATGACATATCCTTTTTTTCAAGATGTGCCCCAGAATGTACAGAAAATAATATGAGAAGGCAAATACTTTGCTAAGCTGAAGTGTTTGCTAAATGTGCTATATGTCGAAATATATTCAACGATTTCTGTTTTTTTTTCTCTCTGTAGCGATTGATTTCACATAAACTGGTGATTATTTTCCTTTATGCTTAGGTACCGTGAGTCAAATTGTCGGATTAAGATAATTGTTTATTTTTGTTTTTTTTTGTAACCTGAAGACTTATTATTCGTATATTGTTCTGTATAGGTGCCCACTTGTTGAGTAGGCTGGTGAGTTATTACTGCTCATTGTGTATTTTTTGGTGATGTATACTTTTTTAGTATATATTCTAGTAATTGTCTTCTCTTCTAATATACTGAAATGGTGTTTATGATTGGAAGCAGCAGGGCTGAGGGAGCAAATCCTAACAAGAACAGCGTGCAAAACCTACCATATAATGTTTAAATCTCTGTTTTTGTTATCATTTGCTCTCTCATTACTACATTCATATAATTGGTGTGAAATTTTATGGTCTCTTAAGGCAAGCGAAACACATTTTTCTTCCACCATCGTAGAAGGTAAGGCCTGAGGTTTGACGCAGTGTTGGGGAATTTGTGAAATGGGAATTTTCCGCTGATGTCTATAATTGTTTTCATAGATAGCCTTGTTGTTAGATGGTCCGATATTTTCCTGATCGAGGGATGTTGTTTTGCATTTTGTTAGTTTACGACTTCCCAACAATTGCTTCTCTCTCTATCTGAGATGGTGTTGTTGAGCTAATGAGAGCAAACCAATGGACTAAGGAGCCAAACATAACATCAGCAGTTTGTATGGCATAATTATAAACTCATGGTGTTATGTTCGACTCTCTAAGTTTTACATCGATATTGTTGGTGTGGAAACACTTGGTTCCTGTAAGAGCACGGTTTCTGTCACGTGGTAACAGCTCTGAGTACAAGCACTGGTTTTAGCGTATTCTTTAAGATGCTTCTGCAAATTTTATAAGAAGCCAATCAATTTTTAGACTATTTGGGCTAATCCTTCGAATAGTCAGTGTTTTTTTTTTGTGGGCTTACTTTTTTTTTGAAACACAGATGTTTGTTACATGATGGATTAGGGTTTTGGCATGATTGAATAAAATTGTGGCATGATTTAATACAAATGTTGCATGATTGATTGGGATTGTGGCATATTTGGTTAGTATTATGCCAGTATTGAGTTTCTTCTCAAAGTCTGGTTCAATGTGTGAAATCAGCTCTATAGGCCATTTTAACGATATTTCTGTTTCTTCTACATCTACATTGTTATGCTTGGTTTTATGATAGGACATCCGGTGAGTATGATTTTTTGCATCGCTATGTTTACACTAGAAAAAGACGCACAGGTGTACGTTTAAAGACCGAAACTCCTTTAACAGGTTTGCTTTGTTAGAGCATGGCAACATTTTGGTATTTCAAAAGGTATAACTATGTTTTTATGCATTATTAATGTGGAAAGCCAAATATCAACAGTAGCACATGTACCCTCTCTAAGGTGTTTCTATCTTGACTGGATATATTCCATTATTGCTAGCAGCTTTGCTTTGCTCCTCATTTTTTATTGCTAAAACGAACACTTACAAAGCTTGTTGGGGTTTTCTCGTCTTTGGAATCTGTTGATAATGCTTCCTTTTTTGCTTATAGGAATACTGAATTTGGACATGTCCACTGGCCTGGATTTTGTTGGTTATCAGTCTATCTTAAATTGAGGGGCTGTTTTGGTTCTCTGACAAGCCTTTATTAGTGACTAGGAAAATGCCTTTGGTCAAGGGAATACAGGATAATGGTGGCTTTGTCGCTTTCTAGAAGATCATTGTCTGACAACATTGACAGGAACCAATGAAAATAAATACAAAAGAGGGTACATTGTGATGCAGTGAGAAACAAAAAAAGAAGTCTTCTCATAACGGGATGAAAGACATCCTACGTATGATTATATAAGAATAACCATCAGTCTACTGCAATGGCAAATATGTCTCGCTGGTGAATCACTTTTTCGATTTATCAGTAGTGACATTCGCAAGACTACACTGTGATGGACCACTAAAACAAGAAACAGCTTGACGACTTTGCCGGACTATTAATTACTCATGTTTTTTTTTTGTTTTTTGTTTTTTTTTGGGGGGTGTCAGCTTCTCTAGTCATCTTTAACCTGGCAGAAGATTTTACTGTCGATATAATAAGACCTCTTTGATGACGTACGGCATTGCTGACAATATCTTGAGACGTCTTTTTTCTGCATGGCTGTACAATCTACTAAGAAAACAGTGATATACACGAAGCGTCCTACTTTTGCAGGTTGTAGCATCTTACCACTTCATACTTAAAATTGATGAGGTTTAATATCTACTTCAATATAATGCGTTGTTTTGCGATCTGTTTTGATTTGTACAAACAAGTCTTGACAACGTTTAAACTTGCCTTACGATTCAATACGATTTTCCAACTTTGGAATACTTTATTAGCCTGAACAATATAAAGGGGGAGTACTCGTAACAAATCTCTCTTAATATATATGCTGACTTTTCAAAACCTCGAGTTTCACCGCTGACTGAGATTAGTTTCAAACGCTGCTGCTCTTCTTAAAGTTATCTTCCACAAGATATCACGATGGGATTGGAGATTGTTGTTCATCTAAAGATTTTGATCGTTTTGTTAACATCAATACACCTGTCTACAAGACGAGTACACACAATACCTTATGCGTGAAGACAGCTAAATTTGGCTTACTCACCGTGTAATTAGAACACTCATACTAATGCAAAAATTAATGGGGCAGCGGATAAAGAAAGAATTAAAAGACACATTACTATAATGACAGGATGGTGATGAAATAGGATCTTGTGCTTACAGTTGTTTCTTGGTGGTGGGAATGCCGTGCCTATGAAGAATGGTCGACATTAGAGCTACAAGTCCAATGTGGTGAATATGTAAAGATTAAACAGCAAGGTTTTACCTTTGTAACCGCATTGTAGGAGGCATTTACAAAAAGTACTGAGTTCTATAATGTGTTTTAAAAGACGCTTCTTTTAACATAAATAGTGCTTCTACGTATTTTACTTTTTAAATACACATAAGAGTGTTTTGGGAAAGACAGCGGGTCATAACTATAAATACGGACTGACTTAGACTGGCGGCTATAGACTGACTGGCGTAGACCTATTTTACTCTAGGTGAATTTCACACTGGCAAATTTACACCAAGGTGCATTACAAGTTTACGTAAAGGTGGACTTAACAAAAAAAAAGGGAAGCGAGTTAAACACAGAAAGAGAAACACAAAGGCGGACTTTAATGTATGCTTGTAAAAAAACTTATATTAATGTGCATTTTATATTGTTTACTTTTCTTTGTTAATATGTTTTTTATTCAAATGATTTGGAACTCCCCATCCCTAACGAATTGAGGGCTATATAACACGAGAAAGTTTCACCTGAAGTCCCACTTTTTAAAAACTTGTTTGACAGCTAGGACTATCCTGGTGCTTTTTTCGTTGTTTTTGTTGTCTTTTGCAGTTTTTTTAGATAATTTAAATAAATTAAATATGTGATGTGATGCTTTTTTGTATTTTGTAAATAATAAAGCACAATGCTTAGAACCGTTTAGGGGAATATCC
>BMAT01010610.1:111161-122115 GCA_019649035.1 Elysia marginata | reverse complement strand
CAGAGCTATAAGAAAGCTCATTCTACTTGATCTCTTATCTATTTATATGAGGTTAAATAAATCTTAGTCAACCTCTTTCTTGTATGAGACAAAACAAGTATTGTTGGGAAAAAAATTGTCCGACAAATTAGTTCAATGTATTGCTTCGAGGCTTGCGCGCGCTCTCTCTCTCTCTTTCTCTCTCTCCCTCTCTCTCTCTCCATCTCTCTCTCTTTGTCTCTTTATCTCTCTCTTTCTCTCTGTCTCTCTCCATCTCTCTCTCCCTCTCTCTCTTTGTCTCTTTATCTCTCTCTCTTTCTCTCTGTCTCTCTCTCTTTGTCTCGCTCTCCCTCTCTCTGCATCTATCTCCTTATCTATCAATTTATATATATATGTAAGTTAAATCAAGATGAATCTCCAATAACGATAGAAATCTTGAGCATTTTTCCTTTGTGCGGGAACTAAATCTTTACATTGGTATGCCTCTCCTGATCTGCCTTAATCTATATATCTATTTTTTTCTATCTTTGTTTCATCTATCTATTTATATGTCTATTTATTTAGATTCTACGTTTTGTATGTCAGGAAATACAGTGCTCAACTTGTGCTACAATGTATATCTTTAGATTTATATATTGATTTGAAAGTGTCAGGAATTTGTTTTGTTTTTTTTATGTAAAATTTTCTTTTTAAGCCATTATATAGCTTTGTCAATATTTAAACTCAAATTACTTTTTAGTCGTTTGTGTTCATAATCTTAATATTTTTTATGCTTTAGCTCTGACTTAGACTGTGTCGGTAGTTGTCATAACTAGCTTTCTATTAACTACTGAAACAAATCTACAGTGAAACTTTTTTGCCTTATTGCTCATCAAAGAAAGGACAAAAGACAACCATAAAACGTGATTTCCTAAAATCTAATAAGTTTTTGCAATACTTTTTATTTACTCTTTTGTGAATTATGTCTCTTTTAAATTGATTGTTTCGAGCAAAAAAATGATGAATCTTATGGTTTCTTTTTTTTTTCTTTTTTTTAAGATCTTTGTTCCTTTGATATGTAAATACAGATTGTTCTGGCCATACCCGTTTTAAATAAAGTGTACAAAAACTATTTTAAATCCAAAATAAACTCTAAAAGAGAATGAGACCCCACGTAGACAACATGTAAACACAAAGCCAATGCACGCCCGTAGCGGCTTCTAAAGGTCAGAAAATGCGAGCAATCTATTACAAACGTGTACCGTGAATTTTTGTTCAGCAATTTCTTAATTAGTACTTCCCTCACATTTTTTCTCTTTATAAATCTCCCTCTCTTGATAAATATCTGTGTATGTGTGTGTCTGTCTTAGTTTTTTCTTTATCTGTATTATTATATCCCTCATATTTTCTACCTTCCTCTTTATTTATTCCGTAACTGTTAATGTCACTAGATCTTTTTCGGCTCGCCTTGGTTTTTTATTTTTTTTCTTTTATAAAAAACCCAACCCTAAAATATGTATTTGGTTGCTTTCATTTTGTTTCCTTTCCCATGCCGTAAGGAAGATTATTTTTTTTTCAAAACTGACCGTCTTTATAATTTGCTAAGCTTTAAACAAATTTATGCTTCAATCCTATAACAAACATGTATTTACACCTGTGATTTTGTTCACTTCTTCTGCTTGCTGCTATCGCCACAGTGTGAATAAAAACTTAGATTTGTATTTGTTCAACAGCAATCTTTGTTCCTCAAAGGCTTGTCACAGACAACAACTGCGTGTAACCAGGGTTTTCAGATAGATATTTCAAATGTCTAGGTCGATTAGACTTACACAAAATGCCTCTTTAAAATGTTTCAAGTTAAAGTGAATTACCATATAAGCAAATAAAGTTTTACAAAGCAGGCAGGCAGGCAGCTTTTAGAATGGCTGTGACAATAGCATGCTTAATAAAATGTCATTCGTAGTGACAGAAAAGTTTTATATTATATAAAGATTTAATAAAGCGGACCTATAGTTTACCAATTAGTGCATCTTGGTGAAACACAAAATTTCTTCTGCCTTTTTTCTTGTCTTTATTGTAGCAAATATTGAACCCCTGTTGTTTTTTTTTTAAATTAGGGCTGGTATTAGAGCCATTGAGCGGGTTGGGGAAAATAATATGCACCGATAAAAAAAAACTCTCCCAGAACACTTTTGTTATACAATGCCGCACTATACATGAACCAACATGTTTTGATCATCATTATGTCTGTTTTATTTCGTCTGTCTCTCCCTGTCTCTCTGTTTCTCTCTACATCACTCTCTTATCATTGTTCCCCGCCATGTCCCTTTCGTTCTGCTACTATGTTCCTTACGTCCTTATATAGTTTGACAGCCGCTGCGCATTCTACTTTTACAACTCGGAAATTCCACAGTATTGTGATTGTAATGTTTATTTGTTTTTAGTAAACATTACCAGGCCTGCATTAACAAGGATGATGTGAATGTTGCACAGACTGGAACTGTGTTGAGGCTATTTATGCGATAATCCGACATAATAGAAATAATATTTTTACCTTAGAAGTAATATGTTGTGGTAACTTTAGTTGATAGCATGTTCTTTCTTAGGACTATATTAACAAGCATTTTCATTAAAATACTATGTGCAGCTTTTTTGACCTAGTAACATAAAGAAATTGTGCTGTCAATGGTCATTAATTATTCTAAGAATCCACGCTGGTGTTAACGGTTCTATAGCGTTATATGTTGCAGCATTTCCTGAACTTCAGATTAGCTTAAGCACTCTATGTAGCTAATTTTCATAAAACTTGTATTTACTTTTTTATCTTAAGAAAGGCGTTTCTTTTTCAAACTTTAATAAAAAAAAAACGCGGCTATACAGTGATCTTATGTGTGAAAAAATGCAAATTAGTCTGGCGCAATAATTTTCATTCACACAATATTTCAGGGCAGTGCGACCAAACCTTACCGGAAACCAGTAATCAACCTTAAAGTTTTCTTCATTCCGTTTTTAAGACGCGTAAATGCTATGCAAAATACGCTCATTGATATGTATGACTTTTTTTGCGGGAAATAAAGCAGCGGTGGTTTCCGCTAATGGGTGTTTTAGATGCAAGCAAGTAATTATTTCAAAGTGCAGTTCAAAAAAAAGTTTCGCATTATCATGCAAGGGAATCGAAAGGAAGCAACAATTTTATAGTTTATGTTCCGGAAAACAATCCTGAAATTGTAAATAACCATCTTGTTAATTATAAATGTCTCGCAATCTGTTCAAATAAGTCGTAAGTCGAATGGGTTAGTTTTCAGATATAGCCTTTAAAAAATTAGTGGGTCTTCAGAAGTCATTTTTTCATTGAGATATTGACGCTAAAACCATTTCTCAACAGTTTTCACACCTAAGACATGTTTAGATATAATGTTTTATGTGTTCAACTTTAATTAGTGTGATTGCTAAGGCATGGATACCTTTATAATCTTATAAATTTTAGAAGCTTTTTTTCTCCTTTTTTCTGAAATTTCACAACTTCAAACCCTGCCTACTTAAAACGGCTATAAATTCATACATAAGCGTTATAAAGCTTTTCTGTTTGTTGTATGGGAAAGTAAAGAAAATGACCTTTTTTGTGATACCAATATCTGGCTATCTTTTATTTTCAACTCAAGACTGATTTTGACTGGTTGCAAGACAAATGTGTCATCGTATATTTGACCTGTTTTTTTTAACTTTGGAAAGCAGTTCTTGACCTTTATGTGCAGTGTAGGATAAAAGAAAAAGAAAACAAAAACAAAAAAAGTTTATTGAAAAGGACATAAAATTACCTCTACATGTATACTTGTTTGTTGTTTGTAAGCAACTAGCAACGCTACAATTCTAACCATTCAAGGTCGTGTTTAAGTAAATCCAATCATATTTTCAGGAGTCTAAAGTACTATTTACTACAGTTTCTTTTTAAAATAAACCTGATTGTTGTGGTCATATAGTGCGGAGGCGCATGAAAACTTGTGTGAATGTCGAAATATTTGTTTCCTAACTATTTATGAACAAAACTTAAAGTATTTAGAATTTTTTACCAGTTTTTATGGCAATCAAATATAAAGTCATTTCTAATTTCCCCATGTGGGCTTAATAAAGAATTCTGTATTCTGTAAATTGTATTCTGTAAATGCAGAGTGTTTATTATGATGCTCTTAAAAATATAACGGAGCTTAAACTGGAGGTAATTTCATTGCAATTCTGAGAACTATTATGCTGCAAAAACTGACCTTGTATAAGTTAATTTTGAAACAAGAGCTTGCCCTGTTTGAGGGAAACCAGTCTTGAAAACAATTCAAAACACCGGCTGTCATGAATTACACAAAAATTCTTCGACTAAAGTTAGTTTTATGTAAGTTTTCACAATTTGTACGTATTGATGCATAAAAAAAATGTCATGACATAGTACTGCACCCACAGTCATATTGAAAGAAGATTTTTTTCAACAGTGTATTATTATAGACCATCAAAACGCGTTATTGATTACATTGTCTCAATAATTTTTTTTTCGTATTCCTAACCTGTAATCAGTGGAAAAGTGCATGTAAATCTTGGATTGAAACTTTTTGACAACTATTTTTTTTACTTCGAGTGAGTTTTTTATTATTGAATAGATGTTGTGGTTTTCCGTCGTCTTGTTTAAAGTCTTGTCATAGTTTAAAATTGCACTTCTATAAGTATTTTTAAAAAAGTAGGTAAGATGGAATGCACACAGAGTAGGAATGTGTAATGTAGATAGGAAATTGACATAACATCTTTTTTCTCATGAAGAGAAAGCCTATAAAATTGGCAGATTTAACGCAATTTTACTATTATGTTCTGTTAAAGATAAAAAAAAGAATAAACATTACCATAAACATGCTTGTAGCGGTTTGATACGGTTTTTAAATGGAAATAGAAGTAATTTTAAAAAAATTAAAGAAGCACTGGGAACAACGATTATGACAGAAAAGACGCGGTTAAGAAATCCGTCACTCAACCAACATAGCTGCAAAAAAAAGGTTATTTATAGTTATTTGGTTACCCTAAAAGCTATGGATAACTGTCAAGGTCTTTTCACGAAAGCGCTGTCTCCCTTGCTCTAAGCAACTGCAAATTAGAGCGTGAATAATTATTTTAGATATTTTTTTTTCTCAGCTATTCCTCGGCGCACTTACCGAACCTGCTCTCGCAATAAGAATTCGCAGTGCATCATTAGCATACAAACATTCTAAGTGTTCTGCACCAGACCTGCATTTTGAGATGATGACATACAGCGCATATCGTTTTGTCCGGTTAAATATTTGATGTAGCGAGTAGAACCTTACATTAAAAGGACTCGCATGATCGCCAGTGCGATTAACCGGAGGTGGTTGGGGGAGAAACCTTTATAATGCTGCTACCCCTACTAATTACTGCAGCCTTATCAATCTCTTTCATTTCTGTCCGTCCACTACTCATATAAAATGATAAATTATAAGCAAAGTCTAGGCCCCCCTAAATAAGTGAAAAATAATATTATTTTTGCTTGGAAAAAAGGGATTATATTAAGAAACATAGTAAAATGGCAACTGACATAATAAATAAGTTAGCCAAACCTAGATAAAAATAAAATCAATAGTGTTTAAACAAAAGGAGGTATAAATATTATGCTAAATAGATAGATTAAGATTGTTAATAAATACCGCACCACCACCTTTGGGTCAAAGAATCCTTTTCAAAAATGCATTCTAGATATAAGATTACATAACTTTTAATGTATAGCCCAACGCCAAAGTAGAATACATGTGATTTTGGTACTAAATAGAATATAAAAGTGGAAAAAAAATCTGTTGCTTTAAAATCCGATTCTCGAGTGTTGTTTATCCGGGATATTTTTGTTTAATCCCCTCCCCACTCTCACCACTCAAATCAACGCTTTATAAATCTTGCAGGTTCTATTGACTATCAATGGGGGTACTGCTTGCACTAGTTCTGCTGTCCCCGTTGTGTCTATTGCGTAGACGCCAACATCACCCTTTCCACACACAGAAGATGTTATGGGGCCTTATTTTATTTTATGGTATACACCACGTGTATCTTTTGCTCTCATACCTTTTGCTATTGAATAATATAGGATTATGTTTGCACTGATAAAGTATCGTAGCCGTACTCTTGTTTCACAGTCCTTGAATTAACATGAAAAAAATATTATTACAACAACACATTTGATGCTAAAACAAAGCTATTTTCGAAATATTTATCTCAAGGCTATTAGAACGATATATTTTGGTGGTTGTACTGAAAATTAAAAAAAGAATTTTAAAAAGGGGTCGGAAAACTGGGTTTCATTAAAGGCAGTAGTTTTTTTTTAAAGCAACAAGCTGCTTGATACAACGGGGCAATTCGAAAGACTAAAACCTTAAACTTAGGTCTTTGTGTTTGAGGCAGAGTAAGTCTAATTTCTCAAGCTTCTCAAGTAGTTCGAAGTCCGATATTTGCCATGATGATCAAGCATGTAAGTAAGACAGATGTGAGTGGAAATTGCCTGGATTATGGCGCGATTGCGACCGAGTCTCAAACAGACTTGGATATTTGGGTTAGAGGGCTGGCCTTAAGTCAAGACGTTTTCTGTAAATCAGTATTACTTAATTCTTAGATAAAGATTGCGATTCTGTGTCCAGGTTATTATTGTTTACTTGAACAGCATGTGTTTGAATCAAACCTTAAATATCTGATAAACTCTAAAAATCTTCCTTGGTGTTTTCATAACAAGATTAGTTTTTCTTTTTTTAACATATCTTATAATTTGCATTGATCGGAACGGACATTGAGCTATCCCTGCATGATTCCACTTACCTCTGTTTTCAATAATTGCTAGAGTTTTAGGGGTATGAACTTATCTACCAACTCTTATATCCTATAAAGCCGTACTCATATTTCAAAACAATGATAAATGGCTTATTTATTATATTGCAAAGTGCATCACTGTAAAACACACAACCCACTGTGATGCTACTAGTCGGTAACTAAGCAGAAGGAAAGGTAAGAAAAATAATGTCCCCTGAGAATTCAAAATGCGACTGTTTTATCTTTAACCGAGCGGCTGTGTGGTCTCATTAGATGAGCTTTTCTGTCAAAAGACATTTTTCAGTCCTTCGAGGAAATATTTTTTTGTTTTTGCTTTTGGCAAAACGATCTCACAGTATAAAAATTAAAAAAAAAGAATTCGTGATAAAATTACGAAACAAAGTTATATTGTTTATAATCAAATGATGAGTCTGCTCAATTTTCTCCTTTTACTCTTTATGATGCTATTTTGCTTTTACACACATAATGCTAATTTTCACTTGAAATTGAGATGGTTTTTGTATTGTTTTACCATATATAATTGAAAAACTCATTTAATCAGCACACCTTCTCCCTATGTATATATATATATATCTTTCTCTCTCTCTTCCTCTCTGCTTGTCTACAATAATTTTTCTCTGTATGCCTCTGTGTCTGTTTGTCTATTTGCTTCAGTCTGTCTGTCTTTCTCCCTTCACCTTTCTATTTTGATTTATCAAGCTATCTAATTGTCATATTTATCCAAATTGTGTGTGTTGCCGCGGCGTAACATTTTTTGGTGGTTGTTCTCATCAATTGTTTGTCTGGGCCGTGGAGTACTCTACGAATTCTGCTTTCCCCCTAAAGCATATATCTAGCTATCTATGTGTAAAATTTACTAGGACTTTCTAAAAGGACCTACCTAACAAAACGTTTTCTCTAGATTATAATCTTTTCCGGCAAGTATGATATAGCGACTTCCTTTTCGCGGAGTTTACCAATTGATGTTTTCTTCGGTGTATGCACATTGTCAGTATATTTGTTTTCGTTTATCTAAACTTTGTTTTTGTTGATAATGTTAAAGTGTCTATCTACCTGCAGAATTACACAAACTTTTATATAAGTCTATCTATTTTCATCTATCTATCCTGCTATATCTTCCTGTATATCTACTTACATACCTTTTTACATGCATCTCTTCTATAACTACCCTATTCCTTCCTTCAAAAATGTTAAAGATATCGCTCACATTTTCTTACATAAATTTCATAATGACTTCTAATCAGGAAAAGTTGAAATTTTTGTTACTTTATTTTGATTTTAAAATCGGTTTAAAATGTTGCATGACTGAGGGGATTACTGAGATATATTTTCAGGTGAGGGTTTGTCTTTACCCTTTGAGTGGATTAAGTTTCGTCCATGCCTAACGACTAAAAAGATAAACTTAGCTTTCTACCATAATCTATTATCAAGTTTCTCAATAGTAATATTGTAATAATAGCTATACAGGACTAAAAATTAAGAGCTGGATCATTAGTCCTCAAAATATCTATATCAACTTAAGTTATATTAATACATTAGCAGTAATACAAAGATAGGAAAAACAATATCGTCTTATAACACTAAATACTCCATAATTAACATCTCTTAACGTATGCACAGCTACACTCTTATCAACTATTAAAGTGTACATAGATCTAGTAGGTTTAGTCGAAGCCCTGAATTAAAATCGAGTAGACTTTTGCGCAATTGGGAAAGTTATAATGTTATCATGAATTGCAATGTAGACGTGTAGTTAGTACTTTATATTCGATACGCAATATCCCTCGGTCTTTCATTATCGTTTACTGTTGTCATCATGGACACAACGCCTACAAAAGCAGGGAGCGTGTTTGGCCATAACCCTGCATTTTAATCAATTCTTAACATGTACACTGTTTATAATAATCTGTACAGCAGAGGACCCCACTAAAAGTCACAAAAAATTTGGACTCTTTGTTCACAAGGCCGCTTGTGTTGCTACCAGGTCTTACAAAATCTTTTTGGATATTTGTTGTTGTTTTATCCCGTCATGATAGACGAGCAAAGTGGTCTTCTTTGGTTCTTTGATTTCCATGCGGTTTTTATGCGGTGTCAGTGAGTGCAGGACTTTGTTACAACATTGATGCGAATGATTTTATGGTATTTCCTGCCCTCTGTTTAGTGCGTCGATTACAGATGACCGAAAAACTCTATTTGCTATTTTTGCATAAATGTGTTTATTCATTTGAGGTCCAGGTTTAGAGCCCCTCCAGAGTGTCTTGTACTAGGTTCAGTATTCCTAATGAAAGAGGTTTTTCTTGTAGTGAGAATTTTGGTGATGGTGGCTTTATATAGGGGGTTTTCTGGCTCATGCTATATTAAAGGACACGGAAACCTTTGTATTGTTGACAGTAAGTTCCTATTTCACTCGGGCTAATTGCTCATTTGTATCGATGCATCTTATATTTTCCCCTGTGCATTATCCGTGCATCGCTTTGATTTCTTATTTTATGTTGGATAACAACTATTAAACCATGTATTGAAAGTAGTTAAAACGTGACAATAGACTTATGTATTTGTGATATAGTCGACAACATTCAACATAAAAACAGCCTTCTGGCAAGTAATGCGCTGATAGAGTAAGACCTGCTGCTTTCAGAGCATCTCTCGTCAAAATATAAAAAAACAGATGACAACAAAGTTTGCTTCGAGCGTAGGATTTTTGGATTGGCAGCTTTGTACAGGTTATTTGCAACTTATGTATCGAGCCTGTTTGTCTTGTCATCTCTCAGGTTGCAATGGTGCCTTAACGAGAAAAGCGTATCCTAACATAGGAGGACATTAAGCTGCGTGTTTTTCTTTTCTTGGAATCTTTGTAAGACTGGTTTAAATGTTTTTGAGATTTTATATTTTGTCATATTTGGACAAAATAATCTTGTAAATACCTGGAAATTTTCGGAACTGACACCAGTACTCACGACGATCTTATGTAATTTGTCAATAAGCTATAATACTTTAATAATGTAATCAATACAATGTTAATATCCCGTACATTTGGGAGCTGAGGGTAATTCTTGTAGTATTGGGTGTCTCAGGCTCGCAAAACCTGGATCTGTTCTGCATTGCTTATTTCATAAAGAATGGCATTTTTTTTGCTATTTGTGTTTTATTTTTAGATTAAAGCAATAAATAAGTAATGTGAGTAAACGTAAAATATTTCAGTTTTTTTTCTTTTATTGCTTACGGTATGAAATTAAGAGGTCTTTGAGTTTCGATTGAGCTCTTTAAAAAGATTTTATATTTACCCTCTGTAATCATTGCTTGTAAAGAAGAAGGACAAGTAAAAAAGACTGTTTTTTTTATTCATTATTTTCCAACATTTTAGTTTTTAATAAATCTTTCAAGTTATTCTCACAAAAAGCAACTTTTTATTTTATTCTATTACATTAACACAATCATACTGCCATGAAATACATGTTTTACTGTAGCTCTTTAAATGTTAAAAAAAAACTCAGTGTTAAATCAGGGTTTGTTTCATACATTACTGATTCAGCCCCCTAAAAGAAATTCTCTTACCAGAATTCAGGTCATTTCAACTTTGTATAGGGTCAACTTTTTGTACCAAACGCGTTGTTGTTCCTTTTTATTACACAATAAAACTCCGGATGGAATTGCGTTGCTTTCGGCCTAGTAAGCCCTGCAACACAAGATTTCGTTGTAATGACCGGTACTGAATCACGCCTGGCAAACACTTGTATACTGCTCACGGCTTGAATGTGCTCTCAAAAGAAATAAAGACATCTGGGCCTTGGAAGAAGTAGAAAGATGGAGTTTAAGGACTAAATCGTTTCTGTATGTGATTTCCATCATATTTGTCTGAACTGTCTTCCTGAAAAGTTGAAAACTAGACTGCAGACCGCTTGAAGAAAAAAATCGGTTGTTACGTGAACCCTTCAGTGTTGCAAATAGTTGCCAACTTGCGCTGTATACAAATTTGACAGCAAAGGAGTAAAGTGTAGCACAAAGATTTGGTTTAGAAGTATTGCAGTTAGTGGAAGTGTTTTAGGTGTTGTAATAGTTTCATGGCTTTTGTAGTTCACGAGGAAAAAGTAATATAACAAGAGCAGTAGAGCAAGTAGGATAAGTAAAGAGAGCA
>BMAT01010610.1:79639-90561 GCA_019649035.1 Elysia marginata | reverse complement strand
TTGTTTGGTTTTTTTTTGGGTTTGGTTAAAAAAATTCGTAATGTCCGAACTGGTGAAATAAAGAAGTTTTAATTGACTTTTTGCAATTAAAAATTTATTGGGCCTGGTTTTTTAGAAATTGGAACATACTGAGAAATTACATGCCATCTTCTTACGATTCTTGCTTTGAATGCCATCACGCAGTCTATGTCTACACATAAGTTGTCTTCTGTCCGCTCTTTTCCCGTCATCTCTTCGTTTTGAAATCCGTCCACACTTAGTACCTTGTACATATGCGCAGGCAATACCTATGTCGAAATCTTTGCCGTGATTCAGAATCCTATAAATTTAATGAAAAAAAAGAAGAATTTAAGCAAAAGTAAAGTCTCATCATCATTAAACGAAACTAATTTTTTTATGTTAGAAACGGGTTTCTATGACATTGGCAAGGTAAGACGCGGCCTGGGATAATAAAATATCAAACAATAATAAAGAAGGCGAAACAAAAATCAGAAACGTCAAATTTAAACTTATCGTGTCAAAACAGCGTGCCTTGTTGTTTTTATGATGCATTTAAGTTTTTTAAAAAAGTATTACATAAATTTAAAGTGTGTTTGCATTCACGCGCGTCAGTTTGATATCAGAAGATTAAGAACACCATAGAGTTTCCTATGGGCAGGGGATAGAATGAGAGTTGAAAGGTGTGCCGCCGCGGATCGTTTGACTGTGTGAAGATACTTTAGATACGGTAGTCGAACGTCCCCACATCTTGCTTCACGGTACACATATACGGAGTATCTAAAGATGCAGAGGGTTTTCTCTCTTTAAAGCCTCTGCAAAACAACTTAAGTAAACCCCTAGCCAATGATTAGATGTGTTTGCCTGGAAGAGGGTAAACGGGCACATCATTTCAGAACAGACCGTGCTTTTTTACCGATTGCAAATTTTATATGTTATTATTGCTGCTGTAGTGTACCGTTCATTTTATTATTTACTACGCATGACTCTTGAAAAAGAAAATATACTTATCTGTAAAGTTATTTCTGTTTCGATAATACTCTTGTGTGAAAAAGACCATTTTCAAACTGCTTATAATTTTTTCTATGTTCAATAACAGGTTTAGAGTGAAGATAAATATGCCATTGATTCCTCTCTTAAATCTGCTGATATTTAAGAGATATAATTTACAAACAAAAGGGGAAAGATAAAGGGCATTTGGTTACAGTGAATGGAGTATGTCGAAAAATTCTATGAATAATTGATGGGCGGACATGGCTGATTAGAGGCATGAAATAAACTTGTAAATGCTAGCCCAGTTTTTTTTTCTCTGTCTCATGCCGTTCAATATAAAAATGTTTTATCAACAAAACTATCAGTCAACATTAACTTTATAAAACTATAGCAAGGTATTCTTTTTTTTATATATCTGCGCTTATGTTTAGCAGGATTTCATTAGTGATGAAAAAGCTTCATGTCATAATACAATTAAAATTTACAAGAAAGCATACATTTGAAAAAATGTTATTGTCAGATCGACAGGGCAGTCTGACCATTAGAAACAAATTGAATAAAAAAGCAAATAGAAAAACAGAACTAAACCGTATCGGTATCACCTGTCACTCTAAACATTTTCCTGTTTCAAAACAAAATAACGGCAGTTTCCCCGTCAGAGAGAAAACACTGAATTCGTAATTTGATCCGATTTCACAGCTCGGTGTAAAATTAAAAGAGCGATTCGAAAATGCCAGCTCAAGATATTGATATAGCTTTAGCGCGTTATTATTAATGAAGTAAATATCGCCAATAATTTAAACATACCGACAACGAAAATAATGAAATAAAAAAGGCTTAACACACTATTTTGATTGAAAAAAATATTTTTTCCGTAAAGAAGTGCATGCAGTGAAAACTACAGGGTTCTTTAAGATAGCAATTTGGGAATAGAAGTGTTAATATGTTTTACATGCTATTTAAGATCTCTGTATCAAAGTTTACCATCAACAATACAGACTGATTGAGCTTGTGGACCTGATGTTCTGATAAAATGCAAATACCTAAAACTTTTATAATATGCAAAGAGTAACAAAAATTATTAAGTGTGAAAACGCATCTGCTCTCTTAACAAAATAATATTTCCCTAACCTTGTCTTCAGCAGCCCAATCATAATCATCTATATGTTTGTGATATTTCAAAGCAAGGAAGGCGATCGGAGCAGTAGAGAGAAAATTTGTTATGAGAAAATTATCATTAACACATGATAGTAATAAAATGATAAACACACATGACTATTCTAGTTTGACTTCTGAAGTCGAAAATGTCATGAAGTATTAACTTGACTTAGACTCTTAAATGATTGTTTTTAAGGATTTCAGGTGGCGTCCGGAAGTAGAATAAAAAAAAACATATGCAAATAAACCAACTGCTATCGTATATAATTATATAGAAATGATAATGTCAGTTCATAAAGGAAAGACAGCGAAGTATGTTTCTAGTTTGACACATTGCAAAGCGGTTTCAACCGGAAACTTTGCTCAAGAGAAAAAGATTTAAACATACTAAGGTTCCTGGAGCATTTCAATATACTTTTAAACCAAACAAACCTAATAAAGAGACACTCCAAAACAATAATGAAACTGCGAAAATAATACTTATGCTGAAAATTTATTGGCGCTAAAATAAACACTTTTTCATAATGCTAACATGGATTAGGACGTAAATTAGGTATAGCACAACACTAGGATACAGAAAAAAAATTAAAAGAAAGGGCCGAGGAAATTGCTTTCCATTATAGCATTTTATCAGATGAAAAAAAAGACATTTTTATGAAACAATATGGTTTTTCCAAAAAGAACGATTCGATTTTTATATTTATTAGAATAAGTAGCAATACGTAGCAATACAGATTGTTTTAGAGTTTTACAATAATAGAAAAGTTTATAAAACGTTCATTGAACGGGTCATCTTAAAATATAACTATTATAATGCAATCTGACTCACCATGTCTGATAGCCCTAGAGGAGAGATAAGATTTTCTGGAGGAAACTGATACACAGATAAAATATTGTGTTATGTAAAGATTATTTTCGTCCACAAAACGCCTAATATATTAGTTTCAAACTGTTGTATTCAAAAACAGAGGTTAAACGACGAGAGGGAAAAAAACAGAAAGAATTTCACAAGAAATATTGCAAGAAGAGAAAAAGAGAGATACAGGGATGGAAACAGAGTTAAAATAAGAGACAAAATGAAGTTCCTCAACAGGCAAGATACCTCCCCCCCCCCATTCCCTTTCCTCCATCATGTCTTTAGTTCATTATTTACGGCATGCCTGTTAACTCTACCTGGCGAAACATGTGGTTTTGTCAGTTCGTAGTGTAATAGCATCGGCTCTTTGATACCTTCATCGGAGATAAATGCTTCCATCGGAGATAAAAACGGAATCTCTTCATGGCTTCTGTCGATTAGAGCTAACAAGTTTATCGTCTCATACTCGTGTCAGATACTAAATATCTAAGAGATTTATATACTCTTTTGAGACAAACGAACAAAACAAAATGCTCCGAGAGGAAAAAAACGGTGTTGATAGCTTTGAAAAGTGGTAATTTTTATAGTAGTCTGAATCACATCTTTGAGATAAGTGGAATCATTTTTTGGCACTCTGGATTAACATGATCTTCTTGAGATCTTCCGTAAATTGAAGGTTTAGCTTTGCCAGAGAAACAAAAGTTAGACTTGATAATTACATTGCATTAATACGTTAAACTGTAAATCATAACTTTTTTTTATATACGAGAACTAGACAATGATATCTTCTTAAATTTACTAATTTTTTTATCTTTTTTAATATAAATTGAAAAAAATTTTTTTTTCCATAAAAAAATAGTTTTTGGCTACAGAACATTTAACAGCAATGCAGAGATAGAAATATTTTTTTCTGTGATGATACTCTACTATCGTTTTTCATTTTAATTTTTTAATTATATCAGAATTTGTATAAAGTAAATTGACAAACGTTTGCTGCGTGGTGATTATCAAGATTCAAAAGTAGACTTTTTTTTATAATTTTGCTAATCTAAAAAATATTAGTGTTTAAATGGATGGTTGTATTTTTTAAACCTTGTATAATGCTTATGGACCAATAACAATGTAGTGAAAAAAAGTTTTGTCATAATAATTGTACTTATCTTTCCAAAATGATTTACACATTGTCAATTATCGATTTACTTTAGCACCAAACTATCCGCTATTTTGAACTCCCGAAACGGCTCGGAAAATACGTGAACTATCAATTAGTCACTTTTGACCCAGATACACATAACCCCTAAAATAATACTTGGCTGCAGAAAAAAATTATTACAGAAATACACAATTGATTGATTATTTTTCGATTCTTTCGGCTCTATCACATCACTAAAACGCTAAACGTCTAGACTACAATCTGACTGAAATTTAACGGAGATTTAAAGAGACAGAGAGAGAGACAGAGGGAGACAGAGTGTGAGAGAGAGAGAGAGAGAGAGAGAGATAGAGAGAGAAAGAGAGAGAGAGGCTGTCCCCACATTTTAAAAACAAAACCGTTATCGGGTATCCCCTGTCAAGTGCTCACTTTTGTGTTCATCAGCAGTGGATTGCCACATCACGTCCGGCAAACACAAGATGGCTGTAACAATAGACTTACAAGTCTGAACAATCTCCTCCCTCCATCCCCCTCCCCCTCAGCCCCGCCAATGTTTACTGTGTTTGGTGATCAGTACAATCATGCGCGTCTTGGATTCAAACACACAGCCATGTTTGGAGGAGACAAACTTGTGCTGCTGTGGTGGCATTACAACTGTTCCTCATTGAGCTGATGATAACATAGAACGCAAACAGTGATTTAAAAGGGGGAAGTAGGGGAGAGAGATGGTGACGTATCGACGTATTGATGTGTAAAGATAAATTATTGCTTTGTTGGTTCTGATTATCCTATATCTTTTTCGAAGCAGTCGTTTAAAACTGTTGAATTGCTTTTAATCATGTCATCAATTCCGTTTATCTTCTACACTTCTTGTTTGTTTTTGTCTTCCTTCTTTGTGTGTTTGTAAATGTTGCCAGTTCGCTAACTAACCCTACAGGATAATGTAAAACGTTTCTTTGAAAGGTCGTACTTTTAAACAATCTTGGCATTTGATTGGGGAAGATTTTCTAGCTGAAAAACTATAATTATCTTTTGTTATAAACAATGCAATACCACGATATAAAATAAATTTCTCCGCAGTAAGACCAACTATTAAAAACGTATATATTTTTAGGTCTCCTATGATGCGCAAACTGAAATGTCACTGAACGCCTATAGCATTTCATGGTAGAATAATAGTAACTGAATCAAAATCAGCATTAAAGCCGTGATAATTTATGTATCGTCGTGGTCTAGTCACAACTGGTAAACACTCAGATTTTCGGACCGAAAGAGTTTATCAGTGTACAGGAGTGATGCGTTTTGATCGCTGCTACTCTGTAAGTTCAGGAGGCTTTTTGGTTTGTAATGTATGACCTGTCGGCGTTTGCATGTAAAGCACTTAGAGCATTCAATTGACCAGGCCCTGTGCAAAAAGTTATTTTTCTTTATCGTTTTTGAGCATTGATTTTAAAACTTTGAAAGAATTTTTTTCTATAATTGCAATATCATTTTCATGCTGCTTGATCATCTATAAATTTAAAACGTCAGATTATCTATTTGTGCCTAAAAACTGTTAAATACCAACTTAATTCAATCTCAATTTAGGCATTTTATCCGACTCGCGACGTATGCAAATGAACTGATTTTTTTTATTTTGATAGTCAAAATAATGAGACATTATTATCACACTGATAACAGAAAATATTGTTTCAATTTTTTTTTAAAAATCCGGATATTGAAAATTTGAATTATTTTACCGATACTGTGTCTGAATTTTTTATAATTATCACTTTACATGCTAAGAAAATAGAAAACATTTTACTTTGAATGTTATATGGTTTACTCTGCCCGTGACAATCAAAGTGAAGTATCTGCAGTATAAACTATATGATAGATACTGCAATTTGATTGTCAAAGGCAGTATTAATGACACCGGATTCATTTGGGCCGATTATTTTCATGCCATGATACACATCGTAGCGAAAAAATCACATCATTTTTCTTGATAAGAAGATTTTCTTTTCATTCTCTAAACAGCATTTTGCTTTTGTTGAGCGGACACGCTTGTTTTCAAATATTGTGAAACCATTTTATTTACAAATCAATCTTTTTTTTTTTCGTTTGTTTGTTTGGTTAGTAGGTTCGTTATTGTTTTTCTAAAAGATACTAGAGCGAAGCAGGCTTTTTGACTGAGCTGCAGTTTTGACCTTTTCATTTACTACTCAATAACCTAACTAGATTAGGTACTTTACGCTACAAACATTTTTTTTTTTGAAAAAAAAATTGAGTGAAAGGTTCCTTTTATTTTACTATTTCTATGTATCCCTACGTGTAGTTAGCTGCACTAAATGTAGAAGCTGAAAGGGTACAGTCCTTGCTATGGTAATTTACCTTCAGCTTGTCCATTTGTTTTATTTATAAATTTTAAAATCTCTGCTTTAAATGATGCTTTTCAATCGGTCAATATTGCGATGTTTATGCGACCAAGCTTTAAGTCATATTATCAGTTATGGGTGTATGATTAGGGTATCCTTGACAGAAAATTCCGAACTACCAGTAAGAACCGTATGGTAGATTATTAGTCAGAACCATATTGGTGATGTTTGCAAATATCATGAGCACAATACAATTGTCATCTCTGAAACATTTGTCGAGTCCCATAACATAACCTCAATATCTTAATCATCGCATTTGTTTACAAAGTTGCCTTTGAAGTTCGTGCTTTTTATAAAAAATTGAATTAAGTATCTGTTATGAGTAAACAAACCCTACGAGGATGGGACAATTTGCTTTGTGTAATACGTTAGATTAAATGCAACAACTCACGGGGCTTATCGTTTTCTTCGAAAACTACAGACACGGATATTTACTTTCACTTTTAATTAATATTTGTTTCGGCTTGCATCGACAGTATATTACTGTCCTGGGCCATATAAAAGTAGTCCATTAAAAGTTAATGTTAGTGAAGAAAAACATTCGATAAATAAATGGTTTCTACTTTTTTCTAGCAGATAAATCAACGTGATGAAAAAATATGATGTTGAAAACCACAAGACATTAAAAATAATGTTGTTATATCGTGTTTTTTTTTTTTTAAAAAGCGTGCAATATTAAGATAAAGTAAATAACTATATGGTATATTATTGTAAACACCTAGTTATACGTTATCACCTGCATATTGAAATTCAAACTCCACACTGCTTGGGGTTATTTAGTTTATTAAAAACCTATGGTACATAAGTAGTATAGAGAAAGACCAGGGGAATGCAGTGAGTAGTATAATTGAATTGTGCACACCTGGAGAGCAGGGATGATCGTGAGAAATTGTTTTTTTAATACTTTCGGAAGAGGAAAAAAGAACAACAACTAGGAACGCCGATATCAAGATAGATATAATTATTCTCAAACAGTGATTCGACAGGGATGCTATCAGATGCACTCAACATAAGAGAAAGATATGAGAAGAATAAAGAGTCCGAAAGATAGTAGTGCTAACAAACTTTTGTTTTTGCTTATAATGAGCAATTAGTTTCTTCTATTTTTATAATTTTTTGGGGGGTGTCTGTGATTTGCGTGGAATGGCTTTAATCTTCTTTCATATTTCACCCTAGATAAGTATATAATAAAACTACAGCTTGAAAAGTAAAAAGGGGTCATAAAATTATGGCGAGTCCAAGAGCAGGAGAGGTGCCATGAACAAAGTAAGAGAAGGTTTTTATTTTTTTTTGTATTATGCTCCAGTTTATTGGGCGCCTTGCCATTGTCCTCTATGCAAAACTTGCCACTGTTAATTAAAAATATAATATATGATATATACATACACAAGTAAAAGTCTTTTTTTTCTCTTATGCAATGTGTTGCTTTTTTAAACAATTCTTCTTGATTCGCTAAATTTCAGTTGGAGATATAATGTTAAACAAAACTACCATGTACTAGGGGTGTTAACATCTTTACATGTCATCTCTTCATACTTTTCACGGAAGTGTTCCGTTGTTTGTTTTATTTTCCTAAGAAAAAATTCATCAGTGATTTGAAAAATGAAAACGACTGGGTCCTGTGTTCCTGTTCTGTTTTATGCAAAAAAAGTTTCATTGCTTTGATAGCTAAGATTTTTTTCCACTACCCACATGTTTTATAAGGAAATGTAGAACATTCAATGGTGCAATTTGACATACTCGTAACTAGTAGAATTATGCTGCAAGAATGCAGTTTCTCATACTTCCGAAACAAAAGCAAGTATTTTAATAAGTAAGCCTGCTGCGACTTTCATCTAGTATTTGTTCTAAAATACAGATACTATGCAAAAAATCGACATAATATATTTTTATGAGTACCGATGTTTACAAAAAGTCTCCTTTGAAGTATGGATAAAAAATTCGAGCCAAGGTCAATATAATCTAAACTTATTGGTTATTTTCGATTTTAATGAAACCATTATATTCAGATATGTAATAATCTCAGAGGCCAATATTTTTACATACATCAGTTTCCTTGATCAGTATAAACTTTGAGCAATATTTAAAGGCGTTGAATGTTTACTTTCACTGTGATTAATATTTGGTTGATCTTATTTGCATGTAAAAAACTTTCTTTTGGGTTATAGAAAGTAGTGCAGTGTTATAGCCTCTGTTTTCTTGTGTTTTTATATGTGGTAAATATGTAGAATAAATTTTATTGCTTTATTATTAAATTGTTATATTTAATAAATACTCCGTTTGAAAAACGCTATTTATTATAAAGACGAAGACACATAAGGCTGAGAAATTAAATGGTAAAAGTTCGATAGTGGAAAATATTACTTTGTACTTTTTGCTGCGAATTCTTTTCATGGTTTTACGCATTTTATTATATGCTTAAGCTATTACACTTTTTTTCTTGAGTGGCGTAAATGATTAATCTATTTCTGTAAAACATTCCGTTAAGCATATGGTTTAATTTGTTCTGGTTTTTTGACATTTGAAAAATCTCTCTAGTAAAACAAAAGTATATTTTTCACCTAGGGAAATCAATGACAACTAATGCTGTCTACAAATTGAAAGAGAACACCTGTTTTGTCATAGCAAAGTATCTAAAAGACACGGGATATCTCGGAGATCTACGGGAGGAACGTTTCTATTAAGTATTTATGGCTTAAACGTTCAGTTTAAGTATGTCGGGTTAAAACTAAAGTCTTTTTCTGGGACAGACCTACTTACATATTAGGACAACACAACTGGCAGTTTGAAATGTAAAAACTGTTGTTTTTTTATTTCTGACAAAGTTTTGCATTTTTCATATATCATTTATTGCTCTAATATAAATGTAATGTTTTGGAATAAAATCCAAATTTCCTCTGTTTTTAAGAAAAACAACTACTGGTTGTAGCAGTTTAAAAACGATTAAAGCCTGTTTGGTATTACGGGTCTATTTCCCCTTTTTGGTGAGTCAATATGCCCAATTAGAAGAATGCCTTAAAATTACAGTGATCCGGGTTGGTATAGCGATTGGCGATAGGACGTTTTACGGATACAGGGTTAGCAAGCAAGAAAGAAGAATAAGAAGGAGAACAAATACAACAATAACTACAACATTAACCACAACAAGAAAAAGAAGAAGAAAATAAAGAAGAAGAGCAACAACAACAGCAACCACTACAACTACAACAACAACTGCGAGAAGAAAAAGAAGAAGGAGAAGAAGAAGAAGAAGAAGAAGAAGAAGAAAAATAACAACAATAAAAACGAGAAGAACATCAAGAACAAGAAGAACAGGATTAGAAAGAAGAAGAACATCAAGAAGAAGAAGATCAACAACAAAAACAACAATAAGATAAAAAAAAAAAGAACAAGAACATGAAAAAGAAGAAAAGTCTTTAATTGATCTTATTTATCGGAAGACAGTTAGTTACAAAGGTTATAGCTCTTTCTTCTCTGTTTTATCTGCGATACAAGTTATACCAAAGATAAAAGATTACATTAGTTTTCCTTTTGAACCATGGTTTCAATGCCAAAATATAATCGTATTTTTTTTTAAAAGGCCGCAACGTTTCAATTATCAACTTTCGCAAGGGATCGTTTAGCCAACATCAAATTTTTTGTGAATAAATCTACTGATGTACTATTCCTTTTGCTCAAACAAATTGACTTACCGTCATTTGCCTTAGTTTTCATTTTGTGCACATTTTAGTGTTGTTCTCCATAGTTGCTTTGTTTTCCTCATGTCTTCGAATGTTGTGGCATCAATAAAAATTAGTCTGAAGTCTGCTGCAACATAAGTTTAGAGTTTATAGTTGCCTTTTTCACCTTTGCTGCCGCTTTAAAAATCATCTGTTTTAACAATTACTTGACACGTATTCTCTATACATGCTTTAGCCCGTTCCGTTCTTCCGTCTGAATAGTATTTGCACAATTTAGACATAGTTTGTTTCAGTACATTATCGTATAGTCTAATGTCTAGTACTTAAATTTATGCCCAGAGAATAAGCCCTGTCTTCGGGCATAATCGCACCCCCTTGTGTATTGATGCACGTCAAAGATAATATCACGCCAATACGTTTGGAACGAGACGATCCATGTCCCGTCCCCGGCCATTCATTCAAAATTAAATATATCTCTCACCTCCTGTTAACATCATAGTATTTAATCGAAAAACTCAGACCAAACATGCGAATAGATCTAGATAAACCAAAACGATGTTAGCGCACAATTCTATTTACATTTGGACTGGCTGGCTTTATCGGTTTGGAATCAAGAAAGTTGCTTGAGTTGCCAAAAGAAAATCATGTCGTTAGGTGACACCCTTTCC